>NW_017547161.1:5281787-5348329 GCF_001854935.1 Bemisia tabaci
TCCGCGGATAACGGAGGCGGCCGGAAGAGAGCTAGTCGTGTCTGTGCAAATAGACCGAGCGGCGAGATAACCGTTTCCCTTTTAAAACAAAATAAAGTCTTATCTTAATTTCACGACAGACAGCTTAGTGTCCCTAGCGATGTCGCCAAGCCCCGGAAAATCACCCGGCACCAATGCTTCCGATTTTAAGTCCCGCCGAGGGGGATGATGGCGGGTGGCTGTTGAGGCTCCTTTTGAGGATCCTTTTAAGGTTCCTTGTCCCTTTCGTATAATTTGACAGGGTGTCTAGCATCTGGATTTTCCCGATTCTATCAGGATTCGAGGTCAATCAAGATTTAATCCCGATTTCATCAGGATTTGAGGAAAAACCGGTCGTAAAATCAGGATTTGAGAAAAGTCCTTGGAACTTAATTCTCTCTGCTTTCGCATACGTCTGTGCTGAAATTAAAATTTTTCTCCGCAAAAAAATCAGGATTTTGAGAAATTATGAAATCAGGATTTTGAAAAATTATGAAATCAGGATTTTGAAAAATTATGAAATCAGGATTTTGAAAAATTATGAAATCAGGATTTTTTGAAGAATTATGAAATCAGGATTTTGAAAAATTATGGAATCAGGATTTAGCAGCCAGAAATCAGGATTTCCCAAAATGGAAAA
This sequence comes from Bemisia tabaci, assembly GCF_001854935.1. Lineage (NCBI taxonomy): Eukaryota > Metazoa > Arthropoda > Insecta > Hemiptera > Aleyrodidae > Bemisia > Bemisia tabaci. The sequence continues at coordinate 5,282,446 of NW_017547161.1, forward strand.
AAAACTAGACACTCTGTATAAATAAGTCGATCTGCATCGGAGGACAGTAGCGTGGCGTCCTTTCTGATATATCAATTGATCTGTCATGTAAACCTACGGAAAAGGATCTTTAAACAGGGTGTTCGCAGCGAACACCTTAACAATAGATCATTTACAACAGCTTCAAACAAGGAAATATTGATAGTCTATAATTCACGCCTCGTCACCGTTCGTAGTCTAAAAAGTTGATCTGCTTCGGGGGTTTTTACGGGAAAATGACACGGATTGAGGAAAAAGGCTGCGATTACCGTTCTTGGAGTATTACTCTAGATTTTCGTGAAGTCTTCCATCTCAGGTCGGATGAACTGGATAAAAAGTGTCTTGGATCCGGAGTCCAGTCTCTTCAAAAATTTAACAAGAAAATACTCATGATTTCATCGGATTTTTACTGGAATCGAGAGCCAATATTCTTAATTTAAGTGGATATCCCTTTGATTCAAGCAAAAATCCGTTTGCGTAAAGAGTATTTTTTCTTGTCAAATAGTCTATGAGTCGCCAGACTAAGGATCTGATAGACTTTTTTCCAGTGCACTGTTAGTTGGACCCAATCTTGAATTGAATTTGATTCTAATAAATTTTCAATTGCCTTCGATTGCCGGAGAATGATATTTGAGCGGGTTATAAGGAGGAGGTCGTAAATGTCACAAGTCAAGTTTCGACAGAGCATATAAAAACTTGATTTCTTTGAAAATTCTTTATTTTTCGGGAAAATGAACAAATATTCCTCTCATCATCTGTAATAAGACTACTGTCTTATGAGCAGGGTCGTAGAGGTTTGGCAAGAAATAATTTGTTTTAATAATTTGGCAGATACGCCTTTCTTTCACCAAGTCGCTCCATACTCCAATTTTTAGCCGTATTTTGACAGTCAAACAGCATAATACGTTCGGTTATACGAATCGAAAGTTCGGTCTGAGAACCGAATACATATCGATCTAAATGGAACATCGAACTTCGGTTCCTAATTGGACTCATAGGTTTGACTGCACATGATTCCTGAAACAACATCAGTTAAATAGCTGACAGTATCAACCATGACTTGACGTCACTGAAAGAAAACTTAACCGCGAAGTATTTCCGAAGGATTAGAATAATATATTCATCATAGTTGCGTTCTTCACGAGTTCGTTCCAGTCCCATCAACTTTTTCCCCGAAGCGACTTCGTGGTGCGGCACAGTATCGACCGGTAAACTGCCGTGCTGAGGAAAAACGCTGTGTGAACATCCAAATGTTGCAAAATTCTCCTTTAAAAATTATCCATCGTTGAGGAAATGAATGTACGTTTCTTATTGAAAGTTTCAGATATTTCAGATTATAGCACGACTTGAGTTCTCTGAAAGATTAGGAGAAAACTGTCCATAAGTTTCCTTGGAAATTTTTATTTTCTTAGAAGAAGTCCGGCAACTTCTGAAGGTTTATACGGCGTTTTTCTTTAGCCCGACTTGAGAATAGAAACCAGAAATCGTCGATTTTGCGCATCGTCCGGTAACTCATTTGTTAAATTAGTCGCGTGTGGCCAGCAGGAGGCCGATCTACCGCTGACCCATGAATATTCAGCCGATTTTTTGCGCCTCTACAAATTTCGGGCATCCCATGGCCGTTGCCAAAGTTTTCTAGAAAAAATAATTTTTTGGAGGAGTTGCCCGGCAGGGACGTACACGAAGTACTTTTGGGATCGTTCTGGTATTTTGTAAGCATTTTTGGGCGAATTTTTTACTTTTTCTCCCCTCTCAAAAGGCACTTAAAAGTCAACCGTTCAGCCTCAATTTTTTTATTTAGAAAGTTAGAAATAAAGGTTACGAAGTTTAAACTTGGAGAGTGGAATTCTATACCAAAGTTTATAGAGCTCTCAAAAACCCCCTAGTATGATGAAGACGCGTAGTGAAAGAAGCACCTTGGAAGCGTACGACACTCAGCAAAAAGAGTAGACTGCGCTCCGTAACTGCGTAAGTCATTCCGTAACTCCGTAAGGAGACTAGTACTCGGGTTTTTTGTGCACTGTGTAGATTCTACCACTCCAGCACAGAACTGCACTCAAAAATGTTTAACGGCGTAGTGAAATATTAAATACAATACAAGCATTTATAGTAAAGTATATTTATTTTTAGAAAAAAATGAACTTTTTTTCAACGAGAGGGGTTTACTGTAGTCTGGGCTTGACTTCCCTTCCCCTTTGTAAGATCCTTACTGAACGGTCCTTTGGAAGAGATAAGAGAATGGTCGTGTGTTAAAGCTTAAAAATCGATCAGGCCTTCATCAATATGTTCTTGTTCCGTTCTCTCTTGCTTTCACAGCTATCCCACAATCCTCCTTCCTAATAATCTTCTTCTTATTCTTTAGCAGCGTTCGAATGCTCATCCTTCGTTTTTTCTCAGCACGGCAGCGTCCAGTTCGGTTTGACATTTCTGAGCGTATTTAAGTGACAGTATGTTCGGAAAGCTTTCCTCCAATCATTAGTGCCAATACCTCAATCTTGAATTGTTCTCAACTCAGTAAGGCTCTTTTTCTAACAGACGGTCGCTTGCAATTGAATAAATTATGATTTTCCTTCCTGGTAAACACGATCCAACTATGCGAGCCTCTCTTGACCCAAAGAAGGTTCCGATTTATCATTGATTGATGGATCGACTTCTAATAAAGCTATCCGTCACCTGTCGAGCGAAAGGTTAAATTTAAGAATCGAATTCCTTTCTTTCCAAAAGCCCTGGTCAATCGCGTGCCTGATTGTCAGTCTGATCTCCAGGCAGAATTTCAATTGGGCAAGTTCTGGATGGCGACATACCATTGTCGAGGTAAAAGTTCGTCCTGCAGCTCTCCAATCGTTTTCCTCATGGTTTCTAGAATTCTTGATTTATTTTTAGCATCGTGTAGTTTCCTGGTTCGCTCTCATTTCCGGGGAAAAATTTTAAGGTGTCCCCTCATTTCTCTTAAGTTTTTTTGAGAATATCCAAATGCACTCCAACACAGTGGAGCAAACCAATGGAAAATGTTGAAACTTTGAAGGTTACGAGATATTAGGATTGTCGTGTTTTTTTTCGGTCTTGGAGTCCCCAAACAAAGTGACAACTCTGTTAATGTATTCGCTACCTATCTTTGCATTGAGAATTTGCCTTGATGCAGAGGTGGACTCGCAGGGTAGCGTGGGATATCCCCTCCAATACGGCCTCAACTTTGAAATCTTTTTTGAGATTTGGCAGCTGATTTCAGAGGAAAATACCGGCGACATCGTGTTTTTTTACGAAAATTTAAGCAAGATGAAGTACTTAAATCGCAAATCCCTCACGCATGCAAAAACTCCAGCTCTATTACTTTGCCTCGTACGGGAAACGACCATCGGCGGATCCAGTAAATTGGCAACATTGTTTTTTTCAATTTAAAACTATGGAAATATATCGATTCTTGGAGGGCCAGGTGTCCCGACGAGAATCGATTATTTAACATAAGTTTAAACGGTGGAAATCCGGTGTTGCCAAATTGCTGGATCCGCTTCTGGAAAGGACAAATTATCAACTTCAGTCAAAAATCTCATGTCCGACGTCTCTCAATATCTCGTTCCACCGTGCACGCCTTGTCGAACAAAAACCGCGAATCCATACGGTGGTTTCACTGGATTTACGCGGTTCTTCCTTCGTGGTTCCCCTCTATTTTTCTCCTGTTTTCAGGATAAACGGCGAATCCACGAAGCGTTTCCCTTGGATTTACGTGTTTTTGACTTCGCACGGCGGCGGCGGTTTCGGATCCGCGAATCTGCCGCTACAAATTGATGCTTGGCGATTAAGCGGCACTTTGTTTGAGTTGTTGCTCCGTGGCTCGTGAATGGGGCTCATTAACGGAGACGCCCGACACGTCTTTTTCCGAGGCTCGCAGTGAGTTATCTCCCGCTATTTGGGTCCTCGCTCGTCCTGTATCACCCTTTTCTGTATTCCTACCCCCAGTCTTGCATGGCACAAGATCCAACGTGAAAAGCTAGACAGGGTGCTCGGTGTCTCCTGTACGGAAAAAGTACACTGGAAAGAAAGGCGCTCGGATCTTGAGTCCAGACTCTTGAAAACATTGACAAGAAAAAATACTCTTGATACAATCGAACTGTTTGCTGGAATCAAAAGAACACCCTTTTCTGTATTCCTACCCTTAGTCTTGCATGGCACAAGATCCAACGTGAAAAGGTAGACAGGGTGCTCGGTGTCTTCTGTACGGAAAAAGTACACTGGAAAGGAAGGCGCTTGGATCTTGAGTCCAGACTCTTGAAAACATTGACAAGAAAAAATACTCTTGATTCAATCGAACTTTTTGCCTGAATCAAAAGGAAATCCGCCTAAATCAAGAGGCTCGGCTCTTCGATTCAAGAAAAAATCGGATTGAATTAAGAGTATTTTTCCTCGTCAATTTTTTTTGCAGTGTTAAACAAACCAGTCACATTTGCATGGAAAGTTTTGAGAGTGGGAGTACTCGATTTGTACCGATCATGTACCTGAATTTTGCGAGCTCGCTGTAAATTTGAGAGCCTCAACCCCTCTCCCCGCCCCCTCCATCGCGGGCCGAAGACCCATAACGTGGAAATCGATGAGACTATATGTGGAGCTTAATGTGTTTTTAATTCCGCACCTATTGGGCCGGAATGTGAAAAAAGCTCCCTATTCAATTACACCCTCGTTCTGCATCGGACAGAGCAAGTCCGAAATTGAAAGGCCGGAAAAAGCGAGGGGGGTCCGGGGGGTTGGCTGTTGAATTCAGACGGGGGACACTAATAGGCATATCGCGGGTTTATGAACGATCGATTCTCTACTTTCACTCGGCTGAAACACGGGCGCCGAAAAGAGCAGCCCTATAAATATCTCGTTGCTAGAGTTCACGGCTTTCACTAAGTGTTTTTATTTTTGTTTACGGCCGTATCCGATGTTTAGGGTTGTATTCATAGTCATTTGTTAAGAATTTATCCATACACGAAGCGCATGGGCATCCTGACAGAATCGAGAATGCTAAAAACTCAATTGTTCCAATAATGTTAGTCCCTGATTTTATTTTTAAAACCCTCTAAATTATTGACAATATTCAAGTGTTTGCCTGGAAACAGTTCGTAAACGATTCTCTTTAACGATCAGATAGTTTCTTGCAGAGGGGATAGATAGGTGCAGATAGGTGCTTTTTTGGATGAGCCAGAACTTTTAGTTCCTTGGTGCATAAGATATAATGCATTTATAAGGCTCACATCGCAGTCGTTTGCTTAATCTTATATGGCTGAAGTAAATGTTAGTTCTGCCTAAAAATCTTTTGGAACCTGGCAAGTTTTAGTGAAAGCTTAGTTAACTGTTAGTTTGTGAACGCCGGGAGAGCCTTCAAATACTGGCTATACATCCCGCTTTATCGGGAGGTTAGTTTAGTTGCGTGACCCAACCGAACGCTTGGAACGCCTTCAAATCTGGCGATACCTCCAGCTTTGCCGGGAGGTTAGTTTAGTTGCGTGACCCAACCGAACGCTTAGAACGCCTTCAAATCTGGCGATACCTCCAGCTTTGCCGGGAGGTTAGTTTAGTTGCGTGACCCAACCGAACGCTTAGAACGCCTTCAAATCTGGCGATACCTCCCGCTTTGCCGGGAGGTTAGTTTAGTTGCGTGACCCAACCAAACGCTTTGAACGCCTTCGAATGTGGCTATACTTCTCGCTTCTCCGGGAGGTTAGTTTAGTTACTTTTTCAGAGAATATTATTTGCAATTTGTTTTAAGTCATCTGAAAGTTTCAAAGAAAAAAAGTTATCACTTTCCTCAATACTGATTTACTTTTTCTAGAGAAATGTGGCAATATTTGAATTTTCAAATGGTGTTCTTCCTTAGCACGGCAAAATGTTGCTTTAGCTGCACTGCGCATATTAGCTCTTTCATTGGAATTCTATGCACCTCGCGATGATTGGCATGATTCACTTAAGTTTTAAATTACGCCCCACAAGTGCATTCCGCTCATAGAGCGTAAACAGAGTATTTGAAGAGTCACGAGAAACAATGAGTTAGGTTCTGTCATCGTGATAAACTGGCCTCATAATTAGTGTGCAGCGTCCAATTGTAAGTCATGCGGATGTATAGTCGCAGTATTCATACACGGAAAAAAATGGATTGCTGATTTAACAATTTTGTAGTTTAAAAAAGTGACGGACATGTTTCAAATGTACATTTTACAATGGTGGAAAGCTAATTTAACAACGGGCGTAGTTAAATCAGCATTTTTTATCGTAAAATCTACTTTGAAACATGCCTGTCACTTTTTTTAACTACAAAATTGTTAAATCAGCAATTTCATTTTTTCCGCACATGTCCGGCTTAAACTAGGTCCGCATCAACGTGAATTTACACCAGAATGTTTTAAGGTAGAACATTTTTCGAAAAATAGTGCTTCACTGGGCTGTTCTGGCGCGCATTATGCGGCTTCTGAATCAGAAATCGCTGGACATATCGTCGCTCCTCTGACGTAAGGGAAGGGCGAAGCTTGATTTTCACATGAGCCCTGTAAGACCATGCTTTCTGGGGTTCATGCTGATATCGAAATACGTTCTTACGTCAGAGTACCGACGATATTCAACACGCAAGTAGCTGACGCCCATCGCTAAAATTGCCCTGATCTCAACTTCTCTGAATTTTTAAGACCTCATAAATCTGAAAATAAAGAAACTGATCCTGAGAAACTTTGAAACGTTGAAAAGGCTTGGAAGTAGGCCGAGTGATTCGCAACTCATTTCATCTCACCGTAAATTACGGACATTCCACGAGAGGGATGGAGCACTCTGTCGTGCAAAGGAGAAAAACGCCGCGCGGACTGTAGATGTTGCAAAATTTATTCCCAGAAATTATGAATTTTCTCCGACAATTTTAATTTTTTTCTTTAAAATTTTCAGATTATTTTATGTGGAATTTTTCGTATAGTGTGCCTGAAAATTGCGATGAAAAACATTCCCAACTTTTCGCAAAATCCAAATTTTCGTCGGAGGAAATTTGGCAACGTCCGAATGAACATACGGCGTTTTGTCTTAGCACAGCAGCGTGGACATTCGACGGGGCTGAAATTCAGCCACTGAATATAAATCGTGGGATTTCTATCCAGCCGCACATGGTCCTCAACAACTTTGGCTGCTGTCGATAGCTTCTCGGGCTGTTTTCGCGCACTAATCTGGCAAAATATGAGGACAAGGATGGTCAAACTTCTGAAAAATTCCCTCTGCCTTTTTATTTCTATGCCTGTTGATTGAAGTGGTTGTTTTCGCGAGGTTTTTTATTGATTTTTCTTGAGATTTCGGAGACGCGACCTCCGTGTTTTTATTGCACTACGATCGCCAAAATTTAGGAATTTGAAATTTTATTTCAAATTTTTTTAGCTCATTTTATGTAGGGAACGAATTAACGCTAAGTAGAATTGCTTTAGATTTTGAAGAATATAATCCTTTTCTATATACCTCATTTAGTCACATTTAGCTCGTGACAACGGATTATTTTCGATGCAACTTTACCCTTCTGCATATGTTGGTAGTCAGAAGCTACGAGGTTTTGGAAATATTCATTTAAGCGATTATTGCGGATTTATTTTCAAGAAATCCACATTTCAACATGAATAACGACATCTAACGAGTAACGGAATGCTCATTCATTTTCGGTCTAATTTTGAGGCGAAAAAATTACGTATGTGGTGGCCCAAATCTAATACTAACCTCAGAGAATTCGGTAACCCAATTCGAAGCAAAATGAAAGGAGACCAGGCCCGTATTGACTTAATGTTCATAATTTCGCGTAATTTGTTATTACCCTAGCGAAATGTTGACCGCCACGACTGAAACGCGTAAAATTCAATTTGTCACGATATCATGCAGACACATCCTATCGTGACCAAATTTGTTCCAATTTGGACATCGGAACCTTGGCTCGCCCTTCCAAAAGTTGCCTTCTTGGGAGTTCGGCGAATTTATATTCGCAAAGGGTCGATATCAGAAGATCTTGCGCTCGGAAAACATGACCAATTACTTTTGCGCTTACAGACTTACACACACACACGATGTAATTTTCAGAAACGCATGGACTCTGCATTTGGATCAAAAGTTCCCTTTTCTTCATCTGCCTGATCTGCTTCTTCCCCTTTTTTTGCTTCGTTGTTTCGTAGGAAACAATTTTAAGAATCTCTGAGGGATTGGATATGCATTAATTTTACCTCTGACCGTGCCAAAAAAAAAAAAAAAAAAAAAAAAAAAAAAATTTTACAAGACCTATTTTTTGGAAAGGGGAAAACAAGAGAAAAGCAAGAAAGAAATAAAAGAGAAAAAAACTCACATAAATATTTTCTTAAATCTCTAAGATCGAGGTATCGATCTATTGGAAATTATACATCTGAATTATAAATCAAAAAAATAAAATACAGCACCCTGCGCTTTAGGATTATCTCAAAAATGGAAAAAATCGATAATTTGTTTCCAGAAACATCTAGTTATTTTTTTCTCTAAAGAAATTAGAAGTAACTCGGAGTTTTCACCAGGATTCTTCTGTAAAAATATCAAGGTACGAAAATTCCAGAACGTGAAAAAAATCCAATACTCTCGTCACTGTGCTTATTCTTAGCGTGCGACAGGTTTATTAACTCCACCGTCGAACAATATCCGCGATTTATTTATTAATTTTCGGGCACCCTGTTGATAGACCCGCGCGATATCAATGGGCTCCACAGGGTGGGGGGCAGAGGCGAGTGATTGAAAAGTCCCGTCGTAAAACTAGTGGTTTGCGTGGCACGTTGATTGCGTCGCATGTTGCCTACGCGTCCGGGGGCCGCTACTTGCTATTCAAAGCTCTCGAGCTCTTGTTCGCGGTTTTACACTCGCTTAATTGACGTTGACGTCGCCCACCGCTCCGCTGCGATGGGCAGAAACAGCTGATATACGTATAAAGTGCCTGTGGAGTTAGGTGGTTTTGAGTGGCTGGACAGTACGCGTGCGAACTTTGCCATCCCTCGCGTACTCGCGGGAAATTCTCAGAAATACTCGCGAATAGTACAGAGTGTTTCAGAATTCAAAACTACTCGGAACTATGGACTGTTTTAGAACTCTCCGACTTACTCGGGAGTGGTGTTGACTGTTTGCAGAATTTTCACAACTACTCTACCGTGCTAAGGAAAAACGCTGTACGAACATTCCAGAGTTGTCAAATTTCCTCCGATAAAACGTTTATTTTTGGGGAGAGCTATGAATATTTTTCCTTTAAATTTCCAGGAACTTTAGAAGAAATTGTTAACATAATTATCTGAAAAATTGCGGAAAAAATATTTACCATTTTTCCCGAAAATTTGTGGTTTATCAAAGAAAATTTGGCAATGCCTGAACGTTCGTACGACGATTTTCCTTAGTACGGCAGTGCTCAGGATGTAGGCTGTTCCTGGATTCAGAAATGTCTTATACTTGAAGACAGCGTGCTTATACTGCTCCTGGATTTTAGTAATTACTCGAAACAGGGAAGACTGTTTCGGAATTGCGAGAATTACTTCGAGATGGTATTGACTGTTTTAGAATCCTCAGAATTATCTATCAATGGGCGTTCAAGGAGATCCATGACATTACGCCCTAAACAGAAAGATGTTTGTAAACCTCTAGTATAGTTCAGTTGTGTAACTTTAGATTCCTTTAGAAGATTCCTTTAGATTCCTTTTAGATTCATTTAGAGTCCTTTGAAGGAATGACAAGGACTTACTACTACAATTAGAAAAAAAATACGATTGAAAATTTAATGCGAGTTTCGTAAATTTTGAGGCAGGTGCGAACCTAACAGACCTTGAAGTTTGTCAAAATCATAGAATTTGTCATTCCGTATACTGTACCTCTTTCAGTGGCAAATCATTGTCTTCCCTTTCTAGGATCCAATTGACTCGGCTCGTGCGAAAACGTTCGATGTCCAATTCAGTTTTTCAGAATCGGAGTGTAAGATTTCGTTTTTTGCTTACAGACACAAGATGGTTTAAGACGTTAGGAATGCAGACCAATTTTATAAACAAAATCCCTCAAGTATAATTAAACGTTTACGAAAGAGATCGATCTTATTCACCGGTGTCTTGGGGCAGAAGAAACCACTGCAATTATGAAACCCTCTTTTGGACAACGGAGGTTTTTGCACGAGCCGATTCATTTACAAAGTCACACTGCTGAATTTTGCTGAAAAGATTGGCAAAGAATGTCCATTTTATGATGCTAACTCAAGTATTTTCTCGAATGTCCCTGAATCACATTGTGAATCATGTGCGGTTTCCTAAGGAAAAGAGCTGTTAGAGGATCGAACGACTATGACTAGGCACAAGAACTAGGTATACTTGGTATAATAGAGAGTGTTTCAATATCGAAACATTCACTTTAGGCGGGATGAGCTCAATGACGTTGGAGCACACTGGAAAAAAAACACATTGGATCCAGCGTCCAGACTCTTTAAAACGTCAACAAGAAAAAATACTCTTGATTCAATCGAATTTTTGCTTAAATCAAGAACCAAGCCTCTTAATTTGAGTGGATTTCCTTTTGATTTAAGCAAAAATCTGATTGAATCAAGAGTATCTTTTCTTGTCAATGTTTTCAAGAGTTTGGACTCTAGATCCATGTGTTTTTTTCCAGTGCATCTGCGACTGCAGGTGAGTTGCTAGTGAGATCTGAGATATCTGGACCACTCAATCCCATAACGGTCCGAAAAAAGAAGGAGGCCGAGAAAATCTCGGGGGACGAAGAATGCGGGCCGAGGAGCCAAGAATTTTTATAACTTCATAAATACTGGCCGAAAAAAAAGGCGCCTTTGTCTCAGCGGCTCTCCCCGGCGTTATGAAGGAAATCTCGGTTATTTACTGACTTGTTGCAAAGAATTCTGGGCTTTATTTCAGCTCCCAGTAATCACCTCCTATTCTCTCTCCTCCGCGGCATCCATTTTCTTCCCGACTTTTTCCCTCATTACGGGGATGCCGCGCATTCATGCAGTGTGCGCTTCCCGTAAATCATTTTTTCCCTTATTTCCCCGCCGACTCCCGAGTCCTATCCCACAGCCACATGTGCCTCCGTCTTCCGGGAAAGTGAGAGAGGGCGTATTTCCAGTGGAAACGAATTAAAGCAGCATTAACCTGGGAGTAACGCCGAGAATTCAGAGACGAATGAGACGTCGGAGAAAATCTTGGATTAAATTGAATTCTTTTCGATTTTGACTCTGACACTTGGAGCAGGGGGGCTTCCTAGAGGATTTGCAAAATTTTAAAGCATCTAATATGCAGTTCGAGTCAATTTCGTCACGAATAATCACCGAATATAGGCGTCCTTCCATCTGTTTCCTTCGATCCTTCCTTCTCTTCTTCCTCCTTTTCTCCCCTTGGAAGAATAGAGGGGGGGGGGTATGCCCCCTGCGCTGATTAGTACCTTGCGAAATTAGCGAGTTGCTCTGGTTCAGGAATCTTATTTTAATGATGAATCTTACTAAAAAATCAAAATTCGCCAGAGCTTCCAGTTTCTGCGTCAAATATCGATGAAAATTCTAAGGCTTTTCCAATTTAAGCACATGAATTTTAGTAGATTAGGTAATTTGGTCATATCGCCTGTAATAATTCTGCATTTCGTGTTTACCCTCATGAAGGAGCGCAACTTTATTCTAAGGTTGCGAAATTGACTCAAACAGTTCAATTTTTTTGCCCAGTTCAAATTATCGTCCAAAATTTGTCTGATTTTTGCATTACAACACGAAAAAAGTCAGTGAAATTTTCAGTCTAAAATATCCATTTTCTCCAGGTAAAAATGCAATTCGCGAGGAACAATTTCGAAAGATTGAAACTTAGTTACGTTTCTTCGTCCGGGAGACGACGATTTTTGAAAGCAAGGATATTCTTCACTGAAAAAAAATCTCTGTGTATTTACTATGAAAAGGGTACTAAGAAAATTACCAAGAATTCAGGATTCTATTTGATCCCAGTTTTTTCTTGGTAAAATTATTGACTTTCTCGGTAATTTTACTGGACCCCGGTAAAAACGCCAATATTTTTTATCGACTGTGGGAGAATTACCGAGATAAAATGGCAAAGTTACCGGGAATCGATTACCAATAAAAGTGGTATTCTTACCTGAAAAAACAATAAAAATACGGATTTTAGGTAAGCTTACCAGTCTGTCTTGGTAAAATTACCAATAATCGGTAAAAAAAGTGAGGTGATAAAGGTACCAACGGACCTTGGTAAGAACGCCGAGAATTTTTTTTCAGTGTTGCTCAGTTCAATCAGTAATTTCTCCTTAAACGAGAGATTCACAAAATTCCAGTCATCTGCAAACTCTTTATTGCTCGGATTGCGGAGGAAACCCACCGAAGCAGACCGAAAGAACTAATGCACTCAAAACGATTCCGATCAAGTGGCTTTTGCGATTGTGTGACCTCTCACCGCCGCCGTGACAAAGTCATCTAGATTGAGTCAACATCCATCAACACGTATATTAATTTTTTCTCTCGACCGGGTGGGAGGGGGAGTCGGAGGTGGGGGCGGGGCGGATCGGAAAAAAATCCTCGTGTCAACACGGGTTTAATCGCGGGACGTGATGGTCGTAACTGATGACTGCGGGGCCAATTTTAATTCTCGAATCGCGTGTATTCACTCAAACTGACAGCTCCGCTCCGCCGCACCGTGGGAGCCGATCGCTCGGCATCGAAATTTCTTAAACAGCTCACTGGAAAAAAAAAACACATTGGATCTAGAGTCCAGACTCTTGAAAACATTGACAAGAAAAAGGACTCTTGATTCAATCAGATCCAAGCTTAAATCAAGAACCAAGCCTCCTAATTTGAGCGGATTTCCTTTTGATTTAAGCTTAAATCTGATTGAATCAAGAGTATTTTTTCTTGTCGATGTTTCTAAGAGTCTGGACTCTAGATCCAATGTGTTTTTTTCCCGTGCTCCTCTCCCTAAGAAGACCCGTATTGACAGTGGAACTCCCAAAACCACGTATCTCGATCGTGGTGTTTAAAAATCTTCGCTCCTGTTTAATTTTTTTAAAGGAGAAAAAATCAACATCATACCTTGAAGTTTTCTCAGAATTTGTCTAGCACACAGGAGAAAAATCAAGGAAGTTTTCCAGAATTGACTTAGAGTGTTCTACTCTCAAAAATAATGTACGATGGGAAGTTTGCAGTGTCAAAAAACGAGATATGTGGTTTGAGAGTGTCACAATCGATATGGTTTACGCATCGTCATTAAGGGAGCACTAGAAAAAAAAACACACACATTGGATCTAGAGTACAGACTCTTGAAAACATTGACAAGAAAAAATACTCTTGAATCAATCGGATTTTTGCTTGAATCAAAACGAAATCCGCATAAATTAAGAGGCTTGGTTCTTGATTTAAGCTAGATTCTGATTGAATCAAGAGTACTTTTTCTTGTCGATGTTTTTAAGAGTCTAGACTCTAGATCCAATGTGTTTTTTTTCCAGTGAGGTACATGGAGATCCTAAACGCAGCATCATTCCAAAAGACAATTTTTTTTGCAAATTAGAGTAAAATTCAATAGTGAAATTCAGAAAATACATCCTTTCAAGGAATTACAATGATTTGCCATCGAACAAAATCGTACACATTATGGGGAAAAATTCTTTGTTCACAGGTAATTTTAAGCTAGATGCGAACCTACCTTAAAATTTACCTAACTCACAACAGTTTCTTCCATATTTTGTACTTCTACCACTGTGATTCATTGTAATCCATTTCCAGAGTAGTTATACCGCTGGCTCCTCGATATTTGAAAAAAATTTCCTTTTTATGATGATATTTCAAGACTCTCCTCAAACCTCCCTTAGTCGCATTAGAGACCATGGGGTCTGATACGGAAAGGAGCCGTTTAAGAAATGACCATGAGTACTACCATAGATATTTTAGTATTTGTCGTAAATCCTGTTTCTTATGCTAAAAATTAACCCGTGTTTTTCATTTTTTCTGTTTCAGGTAAAATTCCCTTCTCTGATATTTCTTCTATCGCATGAATCTTAAAGGCCAGTGCTGAAAGTAAGTAATTCTGTTTTACGTATTCAATCCGAGCTCTTGTTTTATTCCAAACCGAAGGTTCGGTTACACAAACCGAATGTTCGGTTACACAAACCGAATGTTCGGTTACACAAACCGAATGTTCGGTTACACAAACCGAAAGATCGGTTTGACAAACCGATTGTGTGGAATGATATGGAACACCGATCGCTCGGCTCACATATGGCAGAGTTTTTTTTCGTCAGTGATGAAACGGTACAATGGGGATACATACATTCTTCGACTTGAGTCATCAATACATCGAAGGAGGAGGAGAAGAAAAAAAAACCACCGCCGAATTGCTGGAGTAATGGATTTTCCTCAGAAATTACGAATTACCCACTGCATTTGAATGAATTACCCGCTCATCGCGGCTCTCATCGAGCCGGACAAGGGCCGATAATGAACCGTTGAATTTCGAGCCTGGATCGGCGATTTGTGTCCATTTTGCGGCGGACCGCCTCGCCGCGCCGCACGCTACGGGCTCCGCGCTGGGTGCGTTCCCAAATCGGGCCCATCGGCGGAAAGGACAGGTTCGCACACCCACGGCTAATTTATATTCCTGGGTCACGTGGCGTCCCAAAGTCCCCCCCCCCTCTCCGAAGCTTCGAATGGATGCCAAATAATAGTTTTAAACGTGTGATTGCCCAGTTATACATAGAGCAAAAACTTCGATTTAGAAAATTGTTTGCACTGAAACGAAAAGCTTGGCCATGTAAACCGAACGTTCGGTGTACCATATCATTCCAAGTATTCTGCTGGTCAAACTGAACTTTCGGCTCATATTACCTAGATTTGCTCATCAGTTCACCTCACCTTTGAAGTTCGGTTTGACGAACCGAAAATTTGGTTTGACAAACAGAATTAGTTGAGATAATATGGAACACCTGACTATTGTTCATACGACCAAATTTTTGTTCAGTGTGGTTCATATTGAGTTATAAGTTATTCCGTTATAGCATATTTAGTCCCGGTAACTGAAGTTTTCTATTGCACGAGAGCAGAAGAAATCAAATCCAAGAAAATCCCCAATAGCTATTAGTGTAGGGTTGCATAGACCAATTAAGGAAGGCATTCAAGTTATTTGTGCCGTATGTTGACTGTGTTCTATCATGGGCCGCACTGTTCGGTTCATGTAACCGTATTCAAGGTTTTAGGAACTGTATCCTCGGTTCATTCAACCGAGGTGTCAAATCAAATCAAACCAAACCAAACTATGCATAGAAAAACCTCGGTTGCGTGAAACGTGGTTATACAGTTTTTAGAACTGAGAGTATAGTTACATGAGTCAGATGACGATTCGTATGATCAAACTATATTTCATAGTGAACATGGACTCTGCCTCAAAATTGGTATGTTGAAAGTTAGAAACATTGACATCGCAATATGAAGCTGTTTTGACGTATGTATAATGCTAGAAGGAACTATGTTACATGCAAAGCCACGCTCACAACACTGAAAACTTTTAGCTCAATTTGCGGCGTTCATATCATCCATCATGCATCGATATTTTAACCAAAAACCGAGGGACGTCCGTTTTGGCGATGATTCCTATTAGTCTGGGGCCGATTTTTGTTAGTCCTACCACCGCACTTAAGTATACCTACACTGGAAAAAAAAAACACATTGGATCTAGAGTCCAGACTCTTGAAAACATCGACAAGAAAAAGTACTCTTGATTCAATCAGAATCTAGCTTAAATCGAGAACCAAGCCTCTTAATTTAAGCGGATTTCGTTTTGATTCAAGCAAAAATCCGATTGAATCCTGAGTATTTTTTTCTTGTCAATGTTTTCAAGAGTCTGGACTCTAGATCAAATGTGTTTTTTTTTCCCCCAGAGTAGGACAAGTCTCGACTGCTTTTAAGTTGGGCTTAGCGCTTCTGGTGCGATTTGGACTCATCGATGGATGTCGCACCTCCGTGTGATAGAGCCGACAAAATTCGGCCCGTGGATAATTTATGGGTAAAAATTTGAAGTAGCTAAGCTGTCTTGTTTACCTGAAGCACACGGTGGTGATGCGTGTTTTTTTAGTTTCATCCACGGTGTAAATAACACGCAAAAAGTGATACGCGCAACTTGAAATTCAAGGCAGATGATTTCGAAGTGGTAGGATTCCACAGTTTTTTAAATGAAGAGCGTATAACGACGCCTTTTTTCTAGTTCAATTAGTGTGAAGTAAACTTGTTAATGGGTTAGAATTGGCTCTAGAGCTCCTTGGTCTGAGCGTGTTTGAAAAGATCTCGTCGTAAGTATGGTCCTTGAATGTCAATGCGGAACACTCGTTTTTTCCTTGTATATTTCAACCATGTTTAGATGGAATTTCAAAGGGTAGTTTCCCTGTTAGCGCTACTGAAGTGCCATTAGTGGCTCTACGATTTTTTTGAACACTTAAATCAGTAATATAGTCATTTGCATAACAAATAATTTTACCTCCAGATGTTTTGGCCTGGAGGCCCTCGCGCAAAAAGCTCAAAATTGTAATGTTATTACCGACGCTCAGAAGTTTCGCAAATTTTTTACCGCACATAGTGCACAAAATACCAAGCCGAGCGGTTGTTATAACGATCAAAAACCACAGTTTCAAAAAAAAAAAACTATTTGGAGCCTTAAGTCGTCATATTTGAGACTCTAAACGCTCGGATTGAAATGGAACGCGAACTAACGCTTTTTTAAGATTCGGTTTTTCCTCAATGTATAACAATGAAGTAAATAATATCGGCTCCTGACCCCAAAAACCAATTCGACCACACTTTGCAATAAGGAACTATACATTCTGTCTCATATCAGTAACGACAAATGTGCCACTTGTTTCCTATGTACATGGGTGTTTTATGGACGAGTCAAAAATTCATTGTAGTTCCTAATTACAAAATGTGGTCAAATTTTCCAGTTTACCGTAATTTCCAGTTTTTCCAACTTTGGCTCTTTTCGAGGAAAACGATTCCTCTTTGTCTCAGTATACTAATTGGACGTATTTCTATCAAACGGAACTATGTACATTAAGACATGAACTCTGAGACCCATAAGAATATGTGCATAACAGGGCTCATGTCATAATGCACATAGTTCCGTTTGACAGAAATGCGTCCAATTGTAAGGTCCTTTTTCTTGTGTACGGGACCTGTACCGTCGTTTTCCGGACAAAGGAACGTAATTATACATTGAGGTCGTAAAAGAGACTCAAATGATATAATTTTATACAAATGTTAGATCGTGCAAAATATATTCTTCAACATTTTGTTGATTTTTTGCGTGTAATCTGAAAAAAAATCGGCGCATTTTAAGTTAAAAACGCATATTGGAGTCCTCGTAAAAATAAATTTCCGAATGCAAATTTAGAAACTTTGAAAGGAAGTTTCGTTCTTAATCGAAGAAACGAGGATAGACGTAAAAACTGCTCATACTACACCGCATAAGGTCGATATTAAGCAAGCAACGAATTGAGCTGCATTTTCCAACATTAGGAACTACAATTTCTAGCTCAGTTTAGGAACAATGTATGTACCATTAGTCTCCCCATATACTTAAGTGTTTTTACACATGAGCCTAAAATTGTAGTTCCAAATTGCAAAATAAAGTCCAATTAAGTCTCGGTTCAAACCTGGCGACATGGCCCAACAAACTGTGCCCAATCACATGAAGGGGCGATTAAATACATAACTTAAATTAAACGAGCCCCCATTTGCATATTTCTTAGAAGCTACCCACGCGCCAAGGGTGCAAGAAGCATAGCCCCCGTTCGGTTTTCCGTTAATCGCGCTATTTTCCAATATAGTGTTGCTGTATACGAGACGGTTCCGCCGATGAGGGTGTTATGTGCTAACAAAATTTTAGAGGAACATTCCGGCTTACAGGTTGCGGGCTCTCTTGCCAAATTTAGTGTTATTTCGTCACTCCTCTGGCGTAAAAGCGTATCTCGATTTCCGCATGAGCCCCGGCAGTCTGATTATTGAAATTGATAGACAAAAAAGGTTTAGGGAGTATGGAGCGATTCTATCGGTTGAACTGCACTGAGAAAAAGCTATGGTTTATAAACCTATTAGAGGTAAATATGGAACACCTATAATAGTCGTAAATAAACTAATGATTCTCGGTCTGTGAACCATACTAAGGTCTCTGTACCTAATTAAGGTACAGAGACCATAACTAAGGTATATGTGCTATTATTATATGTAGAGGTACTACTATTAGTGGTGTTCCATATTTACCTCTAATAGGTTTATAAGCCATAGTTTTTTCTCAGTGTGGGTGGTACCTATGGTTTCCGGGAGGAAATGATGGACTAACTATAGGGTCTCTCGCGGGTTGCTGTTGTCAAGTGCAACTACCCATTTTTACCAATGGGATCCCTCCATACCCCTTTTGTCTTCTTCGTCTATAGCTTTGTCTATCAATTTCTATAATCGGTTCGCAGTTAGCATGCAAACAAGGCTCACGTGGAAATTGAGATACGCTCTTACGCCAAAGGAGTGACGATTTGTCGCTACTTCCTGCAAAAAAATTGGGAATGATACTACGCGTTTAACTGGAAACAGCTTAACTGGATTTCACGTTGCCTCATTTTTTCTCTTGTTTAATTTCTTTTATTCTTAGTGCCTTTGAACTTTCTGTGAATTTACCTCAAAGCATGAAGAATGTACTCTGAAAATTGCACGTTTTAGTGTCGCTTAGCTCTCTGTTTTTAAAATAATTCGTAGAATTCAATTTCTTTTGAGGCAGCATCATGCAAAACAAGTCTATCTACATGAAAGCTTGGAGAAAAACCACTGTAATTCCTCCAGGCTAAGTCTTATTTATGAAGTCACATATCGCTACGTCTTTCGCGCAGAAAATGAGCTCTATCCGATCCACCCCTTCTGCAGATATGCCCTTTCTAAAATTTTCCGATGTGAGTAGATAGACTCCTTTTGCATGGCGAAAACCGTAACCGACTTTGGACTCCCGGATAAACCTTGTCAGGATCCTTCCTCTTTGAATCTAGTTAACAAAAGGACTCCGTCAAAGGGATAGTCGGGAGAGAAGTCAGTCGCCCAATGGATTTGTCGCAGAGCTTCTGGGATGTAAGGGAAACGGAATCGGGAATTAATTAAAACAACCGGGAGCTGAGCAAACGCGTCGTTGAACCTCGGATCGTGCTCAGCGCGGTTGCCAAACTGTGCTGAGAATCATCACTTTAATCCATCTAACCTAACGTGGAATGAACGGGATTTTGGAAGAATTTGGATTTTGGGCGTAGCCGCCGAAAGTCAAATTTCCGGAAAACCTGAAAAAATTGATTTTTTCATATCTCTGTTCGAAAAAATCAACCAATGTTCTTCTTCCCATCTCTAATGAGACCACAGTCACTAAAGAGGGTCAGAGAAATTGGGCAAGAAAAAGAAAATAAATTTAAATTTTGGTAGATAAGTAGGATACGCTTCCAGTTCCCTTCCGTAAAATCACATTTTTAGCAGTATCGCGCGACAGTGAAGTAGCACACGTGTTCTATGATAATGTTGAAAATTATAGTTTGTGCCCCTACTCATGCTTATGGTTTTTATTCAGTGGAAATTCTCTGCGCTGAGAATTTTCCGGTAGCAAAATGTTTCCTTTCTCGAAGAATACACGGAGAAAAGAAAAAAGTGTGCGTGGGACTCGAAATTTAGCTCTGCTGGATTTCTAAGTTTTCGGATCATTGATCCGAAAACTGTAGGTCCAGCTGCCGAAAGGGTCACTTATCTAATGTCCTTATGTTCTTCGGTTGAAAATAAGGAGACAACCGAGCACTGGAAAAAAACAATGGATTTAGAGTCCAGACTCTCAAAAACATCGAAAAGAAAAAATACTCTTGATTCAATCGGATTTTTGCTTAAATCAAGAACCAAGCCTCCTAATTTGAGCGGATTTCCTTTTGATGTAAGCAAAAATCTGATTGAATCAAGAGTATTTTTTCTTGTCATTGTTTCCAAGAGTCAGGATTCTAAATCCAATGTTTTTTTTGTTTTTTTTTATTATTATTTCTTTTTTTTCCAGTGAAGTACCAGAGTACCTCAAGTTTTCGGACTCACTTTCCAAAAACTTCAGAGATTCATATGACCTGAACTCGGCCCCCACACACGATAAGTTTTCACTTCTCTGTGTCGTATTTCTTCAAAAATTCCATCTTTGCAAATTTGGCGCTCACGCCCCTCTTCATATAGCCCGTTGAAATATGCAAATTTTGATCAGACAGTCTGGCAACTTCTGTGCTCAGTGGGGGACGTGCGGTGGAAATGTGGAATTGGCTTGTTTTCCGTTCAACAGCGTCACCACCCCACCCCGACTGCCTGCCTCTCTCTTCGTTCGGATAATCAAATTAAGCCACTTATCTTTGATAGTCGTCAACTTTGGCATGGTTTAAAGGTCTCGAAATGTTTACACCCGCGGAGTCGCGAAACGGGACTTTCAGAGGAGCTTCAAATTTTATTTTCCCTGAAAATAGGATAAAAACTTATCAGTAGAGACATGGGTTATCTAGAGCAGAGACACATGGAGATCATCCGTCGGTACCTGTTGAAGGAAAGAAGGCTCCTGGGATAACAGCGGGCTGATTATTGAAATCGATAGACAAATCTGTAGACAAAGGAGACATGAGAAGCATGGAGGACAAGGCGCATAAGTGTAGTTTTTACAATGTCTAGAAATGCGTTTTTGAAGTCTCGAAATTACATGATACCTAATTGCGGAAAGAATTATGAAACTGACTCTTTGATGCTTCAAAATTGGAATTTGGAAGCACATTTTTCACAGAATATGAATCAGGACTAGTTTTATGTGAAATCATTAGTATCTCAATTCTGTCAAAAACTGCATTCATGCGCCTTGTCCTCCAAGCCCCTCAGCCCCTCACCTCACATAGGGAGTATGAAACAATCCTATTGGTTGAAATGGGTGGTTGTTTTAGACCAAGGGGGGAAATGATAGACTAACTAGAGAGTATCTCGTAAGTTGCCGTCAGCTGGACCGCGTTAAACAGAAAGGAACCAAGCCACATCAGCTATTGCCAAATTTAATTGGGCAATTTAATTTTTTATATGAAAACGGTTGTGCGGATTTTCGTGCAAATTGCAGTGAAAATTCTCCATGGTACGAAGCAAATTCCTTAAAATTTTCAAGGAAACCCGAACAAATGTTCTCTCGTAAAAAATTTAATTGCCCAGTTAAACTTGGCAAAAGCTGATGTGGCTTGGTTCCTTTCTGTTAAACTCGGTCCAGTTAGTATATTACTTACGTCCTTTGTCCAATGCAACCACCTGCTTCCACCAATAGAGTCGCTCCATTTTCCCCCTGTCTCCTTTTTCTATCGCTTGGCGATCAATTTCTAAAACCGTTCCAACCAATAGGACCGCTTCGCACCCTCTATGTCTTATTTGGCTGTCGTTTCGTCTTTCATGTTCAAAACTCAGCTCACAGGAAGTTGAGAAACCGTGGAATTCTCTTAATTGTGAACGTGATGCCTTACACTGAGAAAAAACTATGGCTTATAAACCTATTAGAGGTAAATATGGAACACCACTAATAGTAGTACCTCTACATATAATAATAGCACATATACCTTAGTTATGGTCTCTGTACCTTAATTAGGTACAGAGACCTTAGTATGGTTCACAGACCGAGAATCATTAGTTTATTTACGACTATTATAGGTGTTCCATATTTACCACTAATAGGTTTATAAACCATAGCTTTTTCTCAGTGTATGCTATAGAGAAGAGACATGAAATAGATTAAATCAAAAGGAACTATCTTAAGACAACCACCCGTTTCAACAAATAGGATCGCTCCACACTCCCAAGGTCTCCTTTGC
Source organism: Bemisia tabaci (assembly GCF_001854935.1). Taxonomy (NCBI): domain Eukaryota; kingdom Metazoa; phylum Arthropoda; class Insecta; order Hemiptera; family Aleyrodidae; genus Bemisia; species Bemisia tabaci. Next base: position 5,304,349 of record NW_017547161.1, read on the forward strand.
CTATCACTTTCAATATAATCAGCCCGTTATTATCCCGGGAGCCCTGTTTCCTTCAACAGGTGCCCCACGTGCAGCAGGCTCCCGGTCACCGTCCGTGCCTTGGAAGCTCTATAAACTTCCCCGAAGAGCAAGGCAGCTTTGAGGTGCCTCCCGGCCAAAGAACAATGGGCTAGAATAAAGCTCGGCGGAGTTGAAAGCTCCCCGAAAAGTGGTAAATGGGCCGAATGGGCGAGCGTGAAAGACGACGAAAAATGGGGCCGGGGACCCGCGAGGCCGCCCGCGAGTGGAACTCGGAATCGAGATCTTTTGTCTTTCGGCTCCGGATCAATTATCAAAGCGGGAACCACCACTCGGGCTCCCATTCACGAGCTCAATGGCTATCGCTAATCATCGAGTGTTTGACAAGTCATTAGGGGCTTTTGTCATGCAAAGAACTGGAAGACGTCGACTAATTAACATTTATTGGCTCACCCGCGAAGCCGTCCCAAGGAAAAACAGCGTATGAACCTCCAGGTGTTGCCGAATATCTTTGGAGAGAATACGAATTTTCAAGAAAATATGTGAATATTTTTCCTCCACATTTTCGGACAATATAGTAATTGATTAAAAAATTGAGCTACAAGCCAAAATAAACGAGTGATTTTTCAAACTACATGAAGATGAGACATGTAGATCTTGTAAGTTGTATATTTTTTCTCATCTACATGTGGTTTGAAATATCACGCGTTTACTTTGGCTTGTAGCTCGGTTTTTTAATCAATCACCGTGTTCTATACAGCTTAGCCAGCGAAATTTGGCAATGAAATGTATTTTCGAATTTTTTACGCAATTTAATCGTAATTATTTGGAAATTTTAAGGAAATATATGTATAACTTTCCTAAAAATGACATATTTCATCCGTAGTAATTTGGCAACTCTCGGATGTTCATACGGCGTTTTTTCATAGTACGGCAGCGCAAAGCGAACATGCTTCCGGAAACACCAGTAACTCTATTCCGAACGTGAGCCGTCGTTAACACGTCCTCTTACACACTTGAAGGCTCAATTCATAGTGGAGTTACTGCTGTTTACCGTAACAAGACATGTCTCCTATGTTCCTGCGGAATAGAACAGTATAACTCCGATTCGAACATGAGTCGTGGTTAGGAAGTGATTTTACGCGCTTCGAGGCTCACTCTAGAATGGAGTCACGGTTGTTTTCCGTTATACGCCTCTGCCTTTTTTCGTCGTTCTCTCTTCTCGAAAATTCGTCGAAAAGGGTATTTTAAGCCTCAATTACTTAGTGGAAGCCGTTCAACCGGTTTTCGTTAAGTTTCGTTATCGACGTCGTTGGGTAATTTTTCGGATCGTATGTTTTCATCAGTTAATCTGATGAGAATTTGGGTCTTTTTGACTGCTCCGCTTTTGTGTAAAATGCCGTAGAAAACTCGAGCGATATGAGACTGGATCTGTGAAAAGGCTTCATCCTCCGGGAGAACATCTTCTATAGCTTTTAGCAAAAATCTGAACCACGTTTTTCTACAACCTAAAATTTTTGTCTTTGAACATCATTACTAATATCTCTTTCAATTTTTGAGTGTTCAGGGTCGAAATTGCGCCATAATTTCCAAATTCTCTTTCTCAATTTGAGACAATTCAAGGAACATTTGCTTTTGGAAGATGAAGCCCCTATCCCTAGATCCGGCCACCATACTATCCTAATGTAAAAATGTCAGCCTTTTCCCTAGAGAAAAAAGGAGATGGTCGTATTTCGGGCATCTTGGATATCGTTGATGACGTAGGTAGATACCGACGCTTTTTGTGATCGATCTTCTTGAAAATGGTGCAGTTTATGGAAACAAGCAATTTCCGGAGTGTCATACACTTTTATGGTACTAATCTCACCTCGCATTTATATCTTTTGGAGTTTTGAGCGCTTCATAGACTTCGGCACTGAATTTCACCACTAGATTTTGAACAGCACACCCGCTTCCATCGATAGGATCCCTCTATGCTCTCTTCGTCCTGTTTGTCTATCACTGGAAAAAAACCACATTGGATCTAGAGTCTAGAGTCCAGACTCTGAAAAACATCGACAAGAAAAAATACTCTCGATTCAATCGGATTTTTGCTTAAATGAAGAATCAAGCCTCTTAATTTGAGCGGATTTCCTTTTGATTTAAACTTAAATCTGATTGAATCAAGAGTATTTTTTCTTGCCATTGTTTTCAAGAGTCCGGACTCTATGTAGATCGAATGTGCTTTTTTTTCCAGTGATCGGTTTGTCTATCAATTTCAATAATCAGCCTGCTGTCACTTTTCTCTATGCTCTCCTCGTCCTCTGTGTCTATCACTCTGTCTATCAATTTCAATAATCAGCTTGGTGCTACCTCCCTCTATTTTCTCTTCGTCCTCTGTGTCTATCACTCTGTCTATCAATTTCAATAACCAGCCTGCTGCCACCTCCCTCTATTTTCTCTTCGTCCTCTGTGTCTATCACTCTGTCTATCAATTTCAATAATCAGCATACTGTCACTGCCCTCTATGTTCCCCTCGTCCTGTGTGTCTATCGCTCTGTCTATCAATTTCAATAATCAGGCTGCTGCCCCGTTCGGAGGGCGTTGCGGAAACGCGTCAGGTGATTTACGCTCGGGGACCCGTCGGTTCCGGGCGTCGCACGGGTACGGTACGGTACGGAATTTGTCGGGAGTGTTGTAAAACACGTCGGAGCCCGGGCGCTGGCTGTAGCTGGGCTGCCCGGTGCGGGGCCGGCTCCGGCCGCGGATGCGCTGATTTATTCGAGCACCTGGAGCTAAAACCGCGCCGGCCAGTAAATCCCGGCCTCGTTGACAACATTTTTATGGGCAGGAGCGAATGAAATATGGGCGGAGTCGGCGCACGCCCCCCGCTCCCCCCTCCGCCACGGCTCCCCAGTTCCGATTCGGTTTGCAATACGATACGTCATTACTCACAGGTGGAACTCACCGTGAGTGTACCGCTCCTCGACCGCTGCCCCGCCGCGAGGTCGTAGAGAACCGACTCGCGGTGCACTCTTCTAAAAATCGGACATACGATGTGCTTTTTTTGGATTCTCTGTTCTAATCAGCACCATAAGCTCTCTGACCAACAAACCACTGACTAGTTCTCCGAAGGTTATTGATTTCACTGCTCAATTTGGCCGACGTTAATTATGGTTTTTTCGCGAGCAGGAAGTCTGAAATTTCTGTTGAAAATGTAAACTTTAAACGTTTATTTCTTACTCATGGGTTGATTTAGAAAGTTTTCGATATGTTAAACTCATGGTGTCTAGTTTTTTAAAAACCGGTATTCATCAGGGAATGATTTACCGGGAAAATCAGGGACTCTGTTCCAGAAACCGGGCTGTTCTCTTCTCCAACCACCAAAGGGTCATTTCGTTTTCAAATTTGGCGGTCTAATCTGACGTGCGCCAAAGAAATGGCTGCAAGATTAATTAAAATCGATATTCATATCTAAAACTCTGGAAAATTATACTCATTTCCCTAAAAAAAATCCCGGGAAGTGGGAGAAAACTTCGGTTTCTCATCAGGGAATGAGCTCCTGAAAATCAAGGAAAATCAGGGAAAAATCAGGGAATGAGCCATGCCAAGAAAACTAGACACCATGGTTAAACGTGTTTTACGTCAAAGTTAGCTGAGAATGCCGAAAAAAACTTTGAGGGGTTGGCCCCTAAAATAGTGGTGCTACCAAGATTTGTTAGATGATGCGGACATTTCCAATTAATTGTGGTGGCGCCACAACTCAAGTTGGGGTAATGTCGCTACATTTGGGTTCGCAACCTAATTTATTGGGGTGCTACCACACTTTATTAGCCATTTTCTTATTATCCAACAACCCCTACCACTCCTTTTCCGCAAAAACATGTGCTGTAGTGCCTGATTTCTTACCCTGTCCAGTGGTCCATAAGGAACCATGATCTTCGGTCTCTTAATTGATGCACTTAAGCTGAATAGGAAAGCTTTGGGGCCTAGGTTCAAAACTTGCAATCCTCATTGCGCTGGTTTACTATTTGGCAATCGTTTCAACTGGTTCCGAAGAGGGTAGGTGACTAGTTTTCCAAAGATTACTGATTTTACCGCGCCTAATTTGGCCTAATTTGCGCCTTTTCTCAAGAATTTTCTACGCGTTCGTATATGTATAAGAGAAAATTACAGGTGTATTTTACGCACCAAGTCTTATTGATTGCTTCTTTTTCAAAAATTATAACATCTGCCACATTTTTAGACACCAGAATAAAGATCGCAGCTTTTGGTTCCCGGCGCTTCAACTAATGGTGAATATCGACGGTGTAAGTCGGCAATCACATAACTTGTTTGTGGTATCTGAAAATCTCCGCCTCTGTGTTATTTTTTTAAAGGAGAACAAATTGGCATCATTCCTTGAAGTTTATGCAGAATTTTCTTCGCACGGAGCAGAGAAATCACGGCAGTTGAATTGCCGTTGAGTAGTTTTTCGTTCGTAAATGAAGTATGACAGGAAGTTTGCGACGTCGCAAACCGAGTCATATGATTGCCGACTTACACCGTCGATAGAATGTTCTTAGAATGAGCCTGAAGTAGTGCTAAAATGTGGTCGAAATGAACATTTCCGACTCGGATATCCGAAAATGAATCTTTTCGGATACCGCGTTGACATCCGGAGCGGACGCGACTGCGGTAGAGTGCGAGTATGCTAATCAAAAGCTGATGAGAACTACGAGCTTTTATCAATGCCCCGAGTTAGCGCTCCTAGCTCTCATCCTATTCTTTTCTTCGGGCGCTTTCAGCTTCAGCAGGGCTAGCCTTTTATCTCCTCGCCGCCGCCTGGAAAAAGGACCTAACTCGATCCTAGCCTGCTCCTGCGGAAGCGTGTAAGTGCAGGGACTCGGGGGCTGATCCGAGAGTGGTGTTGCGTCGTTTTGTCGGACGGGGCGGCGCTTTATCAGGATCCGACGCCGCGCCGAGGCGGGTGAAGTGGGTCCATGAATGAGGAAACATGGTCACAAAAGAGTCGCATGCGGAGACAATCGCGCTCGGCGCACAGTGAGGCAAACGATATTGTGGGGAAAATAAAATCATCTGAATTTGAACCATATTTTGTGATTTTTTTTTTTTTTTTTGATATAACATATTTATTAGTTTAATTACAAGTTACAACCAATTAAGACAGTAATTGGCGAGAAGGCCTATAGTATACAGTCTAATAAGAAAATGAATAAGGACATAATTATGATTCATAGTGATATTGTTACAGGATTATTGGAAGAGGTTAAAATACTTATAGAGATTAATTAATTAAAACTATAATTAATATTTACACTAGGTTTGGGTTACAACACCGGATATTTTGTGATTAGGATTTACTATCAAGGACGGGGTGAGAAAAGTGAGAGTGCCTTCAATTTTGAACGTGCAACGCGCACATCCGCGGAATAATAGTTGCATCAAGACGCCACAATCAACTCAGTGTAGTTTTCGGATATAGGTCGAGATAAGCACCGATTTTAGACGGCGATGCCAAAAAATGACTCAAGAACCAGCAATTATAATGAGATAAAGACAGTACAAAAGTTTCAATCGTCTCATTCTAAATTTTAGAGCTCTGGAATATTAAAGCGATGAATTTATTAATCACATGTTAATTTTTAGTCTTCGATTTAAAACCGGTCAATTATGACAGTTTCCAATGTTTTTTTCGTGGTTAAGAAATACCGATTAGAGGGTCGCGCAAATATGGCAAGAAGTACACCAATTTAAAATTTTGGTGGATGCGACTTCCCTCTTTCAATCGCTCGGCTCTGCAATTTTTAGCATTATTATGATGGTGAAATAGCATGTGTGTTCGATGACAGTATTTTAAATCATAATTGGTGCCCTCACCAACGGTTTCAATCAGCCAGGGAGCACCCATTTTTCTACTGAGACAGATATTCAAATGTCAAGAAAAGACATTCAAAGAGCAATTTTGGTAGAATCGCTCAGTTGTAAGATGCGTTCATTCTCAAAAAACAACATTCCGTCGAAAATTCGATTTCTGATAATTTGGCGGTTACACTTTTCCTCGAATCGTCCCTCCTTTGGCGAAAGGGCGTACGTCAATTTTCACGTGAGCCCTGTTTTATATATAAATCCATGCTTTCTGAAGCTCATGCGGAAATCGAGATACGCCCTTTCGCCAGAGAAGCGACGAAATGGACCACGATAAGCAGGAAGGAACCAAGCCACATCAGCTGTTGCCAAATTTAACCGGACAGTTCAATTTTTACGTGAAAACGGCTGTGCACATTTTGGCGCAAAGTTCCGTGAATTTTGTGTATAGCACGAAGCAAATTCCTTAAAATTTTCAAATGAGTCCGCACAAACGTTTTCTTGTAAAAAAATTAAATTGCCCAGTTAAATTTGGCAATAGCTGATGTGGCTTGGTTCCTTTCCGCTAAACGGGCTCAAAATAACCCGCTCGTTTTGGCCAGATGGCTGCGTGGCCCAGCCCGGCGAGCGCCGAGCGGGACAAGAGTGCTAAATATTTGGGAAAAATTGAAAAGAGTGGAAGTCAGTCTAAATGGGTTTCTGGCGAGGCATTAAGTAAACCAATTATTTTTCTTTGACGTGCCAGCGAAGCCCGGAGGGAGGGAGGGAGGGTTTCGGACGTCGAGGGGGGGGGCGCACGCGACTTGACGATCAACGTCGCGTCGCGTCGTGACGACGTCGACGACGTCCGCGCGAAGAAGATATCTTTTGAGTCGCGTCTCGCTCCGGGTACCCGGTTTCGGGGCTCGGGAGCAGCAAATCTGGAATTAAGTGCTTTTAGCCCCTAACAAGTGCGCCCGAGGGTGGGTTTTCCAGGTTGATGCGCCCCCGTCACAAGTCGTTAGGGTCGCTGTTTACAGTGTTGCCAGTCGGCCGGCGCGTGGAAATACGTCGAAAGGGCGTGAATCTATTCCTACGTGAGTCCCGGGAGGCATTCAGTTAGGTGGACTATTCTGCCATGCTAAGGAAGAACACCGTATGAGCCTTCAGACGTTGCCGAATTTCCTTGTACAAAAAAAAATTATAGGGAAGTATGTGAAGTTTTGCCATCTAATTTTTTAGGGAATTTCACTCGCAGCCAGATCTGAATTATCTGAAAAACTCATGAGAAAATATTCACAACTCTCCTAAAAAATGAACATTTTTCTGGAGGAAATTTGGCAACTCTCGAATGTTCGCACGGCGTTTCTCCTTAGCAGGCAGTATATTAAGCTCAGCTTGGGGTGTAACTGAGGAATTTTTCGGTTAAAGAGCGTATGAGACTTTCAATGCTACTAAGATTGTGCAACGTAGTTCACGTCGTAGTTCAACGTTGGTTGTAAGTAATTTATCCGACAGTTCTGCCATGAATTTTTCCCTGAATCTGCTCCGTGTTTTTCATCTATATCGCTAGGAAGTATGTCGACCGCGAATGAATAACACCTAAGCAAACGCTATAAAAAATTGCACAATCTTAAGAGCATTGCAAGCCTCATACGCCCTTTTACCAAAGAAGTCCTCAAGTGTGTATGTTTGTTCATAGCTCGGTGGGCACTGTCGGGATAAACCCGGAAAAGTCAAGGAAAGTCAGGAAAACAGAGCCGTCTTGCTAAGGATGAACGCCTTTGAACGTTGCCACATTTCGTTCGAGGAAAATCTGTGAATATTTTCCAAAAACATTTTCAAAGTATTTTATTCTCGATCAGATCTGAATGATCTGAAAATTACAAGTATAATACTTATAACTCTCCTTAAAAGAGAACATTTCCTTGGACGGAATTTGGCAATTCTTATAAATGTTCATACGCCGTTTTTCCGTAACACGGCAGAGAATAAAATCATCATTCCCTAGACAAAGGAACGTATCTTCATGCCACTGGTGCAAAATCTACTTACATGACTTTTTGTCGCACATTAAATAACAGCGTAATTTCCGTCGAAAACTTTGTTGATTTTTTAGGACAATCAATTGAAATATCTCTGTGTCTGATTATCTTATTAATTTTAATTCATTCTGTATTAGATTGTCACAAAAGTTCAAATCTATGTAATTCGATCCTAGTATGCGTTCCCGGGCTTCTCGTAGAAAAAAAAGTTTCGGAACTCCTTTACAGAAGTCACGGGCTCTGACCTAGTTAACACACAATGCCTCCATGTGAAAGACTTTTAAGTAACACGGAAAACGCTGCATTCACTAATACATGACAGGGTTGCACACTATATTAGCATGATGGAAGCCATCAATAAACAGGCTATGCGTATAATGTTTGAGGTGATCTCCCGATAATTCAGTAAATTGAATTGAAAATGCACAAAAGAGTATAGTGTGGGGTAGCACTTTGCGGTATTACGGGAGCCTCATATACAGTTAAAGCCCCCGATCGGCAAAGTATTGCCCCCCCCCCCCTGACGCGGATACAAAATTGCTTTCAAAATGGTGTAAATTTAATGCTTCCACACTCGCGTTTAAACAGTTGTCGCTTAAAATTTAAAAGGTTTTTTGCCTTTTAACAGCTTTTGCGGTCGATTTAAGATTTTGGTCTTTCATTGCTCATCGTATAATCTCTAAAAATTACAATAATCGTGGAAACCGTCCTATTTGTTAAAATCCAAAGTATATGTTCTCGGATCTGCTTAGTTAATTTGGATCTTTGTTGAAAGCCGAATATCCGGCTCATCATTTTGTCCCCCTTAAGGTTTAATTTAATTCGTGAACTGTTGAATTAGACACTAAAAAGGGCCCGCAATCATATTATGCATACAATTGTAATTTATACTTGTCTTTATTTTGATGGTAATGTTTCAATCATGCATAAAATATTAAAGGATTTTTCTCTCTTTTTTTTCAGGTAAGCACTGCTGCACCCTGGAGGTATTTCATTTAATCGAATGTGTTGCACGTGAGTACGTTTAATAAAATTAGTCGTCGACTCAACACCAATCATTATTCATTTTTGAACATAGATGTCAAATTGATACACAAAATAAAGTTTAATCGTCCCTTTTCCCTCTTGTTTTGGCCAGAAATCCAAGAATCAAAACGTGAAAACACACGGAAACAACTCACTGAATAAACAATCAGACGTGTCAAGCGCATTGACTAATGATGGTGTCAAAGTACGTCTATTTGGTTGCCCGAAATGCAACCATCATCCGTCGACTAAAACTGCAAATTTCGATGTTAATTTTCTGTTGAATCATCGATGACGAATCATCGTCAATTTTATGGGGTGCCTCTCAAAGGAAATTTTGCGAGAAAATCAATGAAACTACTCCCTAATCTTATACGTTCCGCACTGACATCATTATGAGCTTTCAATATTACCTTGTTTCGTCCGACTCCTCTTACTGAGTCGCTTTACTGAGCGCTGCAGGTGAGGCGAGTATTGTCCGAAGTCAAAACGCCTTCAATTTCGTGCGTATGCAACACGGATATCCATGGAGCCCGAATAGTTGCATTCAGGCGTTATAATAAATTCGTTTAGTATCCGTCGCATATGCGACACTTACGAAAGCTTTGGTTGTTTCTCCTACACGCTAACGCAATGCCAGCGTTCCCAATTGTGCCGCTGAAACAAACTATTACTAATCTTTATCACCACATTGTCAATTGTCCGTGAAATGCATTTATCATTTTTATGAAATATGTTATTTCCATGAGATAAGGATTGCGGCCCCGGCACCTGCAGACCTAAGAACGACGAATGTGGGAGTCATTTCATAGAACGATTCTTAACGTAACGTTAGTAACGCAATTGGACAAACATTTTTAAAATTTTTTTCTCTTTTTTATTTTTGTGTGCCAGGGTTCTCTTTTTCGTGGCCAATCATAATTGCAACCTAATTTGGCAATGGCGATCGCAAATTACTTTGCCGTTTTTTTCGGGTAACTTGGCACTGTTTGGAAGCGTGAAAGGGTGGGTGGTTTGCAGGCCCGAGGCGTTGAAACCGGAAGCGTGGAGCGGGCATAAATCATATATTTACTTCTTTCGAGTCACAAAGTGGCCTTCTTAAATATATATTTAAAAAAATAAAAGAATCAACTCCTAATATCCACTCGGATTCTTTCTCACTCGATGAGCCATTGTTCCGCCCGCGGCAAGGACTAAGTTGCCAAGCAGTCAGCGACTGGGTGGATTTCCCGACCACCTCCCTCACCCCCTCCCTCCTAAAGTATTAACTGTGCGTTATTTTGCGTTAAAACCGCACATATCGTCGCTCCTCTAACGTAAGGGCGTATCTCTATTTCCACATAAAGGTCGAAATACACACGGCGGTTAATCGCCGCGATTGAAAGACGAAAGCCAATGGAGAGCCTTGTTTTCGATCCATTGACGTCGATATATCGAAAGCAAGGCTCTCCGTTGCCTTTCGCAGGATGTCTACAAGTCCGGAATTTCCGGAAAGTCCGAAAATAGTACTGATTTTTTAAGGGCGGTCCGGAAGTACTGAGAAAGTGCGGAAATTCCGCAAAAAGGTCCGGAATTTTTTGAAATCTTTTGTCATTTTTGTCGCAATTTCAAATTTTTGAAATTTTTCCAATTTCGTCAAATGGAGGTGCTGAAAAAGTACGGAATTTTTCTGTTGGAGGAGGTGCTGAATTTCTTGATAAGGTACTGAAAAAGTACTGTAAAAGTACTTATTTTTGATCAGCCTGTTTTAGTAGACACCCTGCTTTCGTCTTTCAGTCGCGGCGATTAATCGCCGTGTGTATTAAGGCCTTAAGCCTCGGAAAGCTTAGATATATACAGAGCACAGGGTTCTTGTGGTAATTGAGATTCGCCCTTACGTCAGAGGGTCGACTATATAGTCGCTTAGCTGGCATAAGGGCGTAACTACACATTGAGATGAGCCCGGAAAAGCATTGAATTGTATGGAAGACAGGGTTCATTGCAGAGTGTAGTTACGCCCTTACATCAGGTAGGCGACGATATGTGACCCTCAGGAAAAGCCGCCAAGTCCACCCTGAATGTAGCTACGTCTCGTTGGAAGGAACATTTAGGTGGACTTAGGTGGAATCACTCTTCAGTCGGACTTGAAAATTTTAATTTTGATTCATGTAAGAGGGAGCGATATTTCGGCACAGGTTAAGATAATTAATCAAACAATTTTCAAAGAAGGAATAAAAAAAAAGAGAAAAAAAGACTTGTACGGCCCTGCTACAAAAGAAAGCAGCAGTGCTACAGTTGCGGATAATTGGACTGCATTTTGCAATTTGGAAGCTCTAACTCGGATTAGAAACAACCTGTGTACCATTAGTTCCCCTATGCAATAAGCGTTTATAAGGATGAGCCAGATGTTGTAGTTCTTAATTGCAAAATTTAGTCCAATTAAGACTGTAAATGTCTTCAAGAACGACGCAAATGCTAAAAAATTCTGCTCTTCTCGCAACTTTTGCAGCTACTGCTCTTTTTCGTAAAAAGGCAGTACTAATCAAATAATTTCGCCAAGAATCTGGCGCCTTACGAATTTGAGGACAGGTCTCGAAAAGAATTATATATAAAAAATCCCCAAAAATAAACGCAAATAAGAGACGAAAGATGTAGTAGAAGAAGAAGAAGAAAAATCGGCGCGGATTAGTCTGTGATTTCGAGCGGATTCCGTTTTGGCGGTGCGGCCTCCCACCCCTCCCCCTCTACCGCCGCCGCAACCCCTCCCCCATCCTGGCGGCTTAATTGTTTCCAGGATCTAGAATTAGATATCATAATGTGCTTTAATGACGTGCAAAGATTCGAGCCGACGGCGGCTAAACCCGGCTGAGCCCGCAATTTAAATATTTTCCCGGTGCCGAGCCCGAGGCTCGTCGAATTCCCGTCCGCGCTGGTGGTGGCGCGGCGCGTTGTGTAAACACGCGTCCGGCTATTTGTCTTTCCGTTCAATCTAAAAGCTTCGATGGATTTCGCCTTGCTCACCAACGATTTGACTTGTTGCTCCTCCTTGGTTGTCAAATCTTGACATTCCGTCTCGTCACTCCTTTCTTTTCGCACACGGAGAAAAAAACTTCGTGCGGGGGACCCGAAGTTTAGGTCATATGGATTTCTGAAGTTTTCGGATTGAGCATCTGAACACTTTATCTAGCTGTCGAGGTTCGGATCACACATCTGAAGTACTTCGGTTTTCACATCCGAAAAACTTCGGTTCTCACATCTGAAGTACTTGAGATGTAAGAACTGAAGTTTCAGTTGTGTGATCCGAACCTCGTCAGCTAGATCTAAAGTGTACGGATGCTCTATCTGAAAACTTCAGAGATCCATATGACCTAAACTTCGGGTCTCACGCACGAGGTTTTTCTTCTCCGTGCATCATTCGGCACTGGCAAGGAATTAATGCAGGGTCTTAGTAAAATTCGCCGAGTTGCCACTGTCAGGGAATACGCAGAAAAACGGGGAATGTTAGGAAATGCTTAAAAAGTCAGGGAAAACTTGGGAGCGTCAGGGAAAAATGTTTAATTCACCTTTATTTGCTTTCCAACGTGGGTTCGACTTTTCGAATTGCAGATTTTGCGAGGGAACTTTTTCAAATTTCGTCTTTTAAATGGACATATTTCTATCAAACAGAACTAAGCGCCAATTTGAGTTCCTTTTGAGGAATTTAGAATGCCGGATAGCGCGTTCTGTCAAACGGAACTAAGCGCCATGGAAAAGCATTGCGAGTATACGACGGAATGAGCCCGACGCCCGGTTCCGCCGCCAATCCAAGCCCCCCTCTACCCTCTTCAACCTATGGCGCTTAGTTCCGTTTGATAGAAATACGTCCAGATCATCTAACGTATTCATTATTGTCAGGAAATTTCACGGGAATGTCTTAAGGAAATCAGGGAAATGTCAGGGAATTTCATTTTCTAAATTCTGTGGCACTCCATTAATTCGTCGTTTGGAGCCATCCCTAAATTACGAAATACTCTAGGGGAAGTGGTGGGGGGGGGGTCGGGGGTCGAGGAGAGCGTTACGCCATTTTGCGTTTACGTGTTAAAGGATGGTAAACATGTCGTAAAAGTGCATTGTGTAATTTTGGGACGGTCTTTAAGGTTAGAATCACTGGGAAAAAAACCGCTTGGATCTATAGTCCAGACTCTTAAAAACATTGCAAGAAAAAATACTCTTGATTCAATCAGATTTTTTCTGAAATCAAGAACCAAGCCTCTTAATTTGAGCGGATTTCCTTTCGATTTAAGCGAGAATCCTATTGAATCAAGAGTGTTTTTTCCTGTCATTGTTTTCAAGAGTTTGGACTCTAGACCCAAGCTACTTTTTTTCCAGTGATTGTTGAGTTGAGCTATGACGACGTTGCACGAAATGAAGCTGGACGTATCGGGAAGGGCGTCTCATTTTGACACGACTGTGCAACTAGCATCGCCGCAAAGTGCACTGTCACATGCAGGATCCATCTGTCTGACCGATGGCGCAACTGATTCACTCCGCGGAGAAGGAATCAATAGTTTCACCGCGCATAACACGGCTGCAACTTCATTCATTCCGTTGCGCTCTCGCCCTCGTTTGTTTTCTATTTTCTTCCCATTTGCGTTGCGTTTTTTCATCATTTGTCAGGACGCGAGACGCGGACCTATCCCAGCGGCGATTGTTGAGACTCGAAACTCGCGTCTGAATAGCGAAGGTGACAAAGCTCTCTTTGCGCCAACTTCGATCGAGTTTGCTCTCGCGAGCTTACAGTGCTCTCGAAGAGCAGAAGTGTTGCCGAGCACAGCAGCGAAACTTATCAATACAAAATTGTCTAATACCGGGAGGTTAATTATTGAAGTTGATAGACAAAGCGAAAGAAAGATAAAACGGAACTATCCTTGGTGAAAGCGAGTGGTTGCATTCGACGTCGAAGGTACACGGGCTTCTACGACTTCCGTCGAATGTATCTCTGCTAATCGCACATGAGAACAGTAGGAAAGTCGAAACTACACTTTTAGAATTACAGAATCGAATATCACTCATGTTATTTGTAGTATCCATGTTGGAATACGTTATATTTTAACAATAATCAGTTGAAAATGCGAGGAGACAGCGATTTGACTGCCGCATACAATATTACATCTCCATACTGGAAAAACATTCTCTTGGAACCAGAATCCAGACTCTTAACAAAGAATAAAGAAAGTACTCTTGATTCAATCTGTTTTTTAATCAGAAGGATATCTCTTGATTCAAGCAAAAACTCGCGTGAATCGAAGTATGTTATTCTTGTCGAATTTTTGAGAGTTCGGGCTCTGGATTCAAGGGGCTTATTTTTCCAGTGCATCATTCCCCTGCCATCTCAGCGCGTTTGAAAATTCCTTCGAGTCTTTTGAATTTTTTAAAGTGGGCTTTTCCAGGGTTGTGGCCACAAAAATTCACTGTGTAATCTACTTACCCGGTATTTTCAGCATAGGCGTAGCTAGGTCATTTTGCTGGGGGGGGCCTGCCCCCCCTCCAGCAGATGGAGGCATCCCCATGGAATATGGGTCTGGAATATCCCCCAGCTCAAGGGGGGGGGGTCCGGGGGGCCTGCCCCGAAAATTTTTTGAAATGATAACTCTATTTGAGCGCATTTCGAGGCACTTGTGGCGCTAATCTTCCCTCAATTTCTGCCTAAAAATCACCCAGTTTTATGCATTTTAAGGTTAAAATACTTTGAAATTGTTGCAGTCAACAGGTTATTCTATTTATAGGCATATGTTAGGCATGGTTGACTAACATACTGAATACATACTAACATACTACATGTTTACTAATTGCCGAAATATTTACTTTCTATTTGTGACGCATGAAAAATGCAAAAATTAAAAGGTAAAGAAGAAAAAGAAAACACTGTTTGTAATGCTTCTTTTGATGGTATCAGCTTGCTGCGTGCAGTAAAATGAGTAAACTAACAATGTGTTGCGTTCAGTTAGGTCACGCAACTAAACTAACTTCCCGGCAAAGCGGGGGGTATCGCCAGATTTGAAGGCGTTCTAAGCGTTCGGTTGGGTCACGCAACTAAACTAACTTCCCGGAGAAACGAGAAGTATAGCCAGATTTGAAGGCGTTCTATGCGTTCGGTTGGGTCACGCAACTAAACTAACCTACCGGCAAAGCGGGGGGTATCGCCAGATTTGAAGGCGTTCTAAGCGTTTAGTTGGGTCACGCAACTAAACTACCCTCCTGATAAAGCGGGATGTATAGCCAGTATTTGAAGGCTCTCCCGGTGTTCACAAACTAACAGTTAACTAAAAGTTCACTAAAACTTGCCAGGTTCCAAAATATTTTCAGCAACATTTATTTTAGTCATATAAGATTAAGCAGACGACTGCGATGTGAGCCTTATAAATGCATTTTATCTTTTGCACCAAGGAACTAAAAGTTCTGGCTCATCCAAAAAACGCACCTATCTATCCCCTCTGTAAGAGACTGATCATAGGCGTAGCTAGGTAATTTTGCTGGGGGGTCTGGGGGTATGGAATATCCCCCAGTTCAATGGGGCCTCCCCCGGAAAATTTTTGAAATTTTAACTTTATTTGAGCGCATTTCGAGGCACTTGTGGCGCTTATCTTCCTTCAATTTCTGCCTAAAAATCACCCAGTTTTATGCATTTTAAGGTTAAAATACTTTGAAATTGTTGTATTCATCAGGTTATTCTATTTATAAGCATCCTCTCACGGGCCACGACGACAGAGACTTACCGTTGAAGAAGGTGTTTTTGCACCATCCAGAATTTCTGGGGGGGGGGCAGATGACACTATTTCCAATTCTGGGGGGGGGAGGCAGGCCCCCCCTTCCTACGCCTCTGACTTTCAGAATATTGCATAAAAATCACAAGGTTTAGTGACCCAAAGGTTAGGACCCAAGGTTTAGTTACCCCTTCTGAAAATTTTGGAGAAAACTTTTTCAGAAGTCTGGTCGGCACTGTTCTTTTTGGTAACACGGCAGAAGAGTTGTCGAAATGTTTCCTTCTACAGTGCAACAGCGGGCGAGAGCGCGGGTAAAAAAAAACAATTNGGGGGGGGGGGGGAGGGCTGTTCGCCGTGAGTACCGTGTGCCCCTGAGTCAGAACCGCGTGAAAACTTTGCGTCGCCTTCACTTTTATTAGGATCATAAAGACTTGGCCAAGTTTTTCCGGCGACGCGAATGAGATCGCACGTACCTATCGCAAACTCTGCTGCGCGCTCGGGAAAAACGTTGTATGAACATTCCGACGTTGCCGAATTTCCGCGCACGGAGAAGATCCTCGTGCGTAGGACCCGAAGTTTAGGTCATATGGATCTTTGAAGTTTTCGGATTGAGCATCTGAACACTGTAGGTCTAGCTGTCGAAGTTCGAATCACACATCTGAAACTTTAGTTCTTACATCTGAAGTACTTCAGATGTGAGATCCGAAGTTTTCGGAAGTGAGAACCGAAGTTTTTCGGGTGTGAAAACCGAAGTACTTTGAGATGTAAGAACTGAAGTTTCAGATGTTCAGGGGCGTAGCTAGGAAATTTTTCTGAGGGGAGAGGGCCATGGGACCACCTCTCGTTGTGAAGAGAGCGGGGGGCAAGTGAGGAATGGAGGATCCCATTTTTCTGGGGGGGGGGGGGGCAGTCCCCCCCCAGGACCCCCTAGCTACGCCCATGCAGATGTGTGATCCAAACCTCAGCAGCTGGACCTTAAGTGTTCGGATGCTCAATCCGAAAACTTCAGAAATCCATATGACCTAAACCTCGAGTCCCACGCACGAAGTTTTTTTCTCCGTGCAGAATCTCTTCGGTAGCTTGTGGATATTTTTTTTAATATTCCCTGGGTAGCTTTTTTTTTTTTTTTTTTTTTTTTTTTTTTTTTTTTTTTTTTTTTNTTTTTTTTTTTTTTTTTTTTATTATTAAAGAAAAATTTTCAGAGATACAATTTGCAACTTAATTTTGTTAACCTTTTGAAACCTGAATATTTCAAGGAATAATATTTCCAACTTTACTCAAATGGCTCTGTCCACGGGGAAAAAGACCGAAAACCCCCAAAGTAGAATCCAGAATCTCTTCGTTAGCTTGTAGATTTTTTTTTTTTTTTTTTTTTTTTTTTTTTTTTTTTTTTTTTTTTTTTTTTTTTTTNTTTTTTTTTTTTTTTTTTTTACAAATAAAAATTGAAAATAATTTGCGATTCAATTTTTTTTAATATTTGAACACCTAGATTTGAATATTTCAATAAACCTCAAAATTTCAAACTTCTTGTTTGGCTGCATACTCAATCTCATATTTTAGCCCAAAATGTTTCCAGGATACTCTTCTAGGCGCTTGTTCCATTAACTCAATTATCACACATATTTTAACTACACGGTCTCTTTTAACGTGTCCGCTGGGATTGAGATTTTCGACAAAAAATTGATTTCGCGGTGATTCGATTTTTCCCAAAAAATCGACCGGATTGTGCCTATTCCGATATCAATGACATACAATTTTTTACGGACGGAGATCGTCACCTTCCAGCTAAAGTATATCACAAGCGCAATTCGACGTTTAAAAATTTCCGCCGCCATTTTATTTTTTTACAGAGAAATTTTTGGTTGAATCCGTCCAAAAATTTCACTGAATTTTCTTCGGCTGTCGATAAAATTCAGCGAAATTATCCAACAGATTCAACCAAAGCTTTCTCCGTAAAAAAATAAAATGGCGACGGAAATTTTAAAACGTGGCATAGCACTTGTGATACTTTGGCCGAAAGGTAACTTGATCTCTTTTTTACATTAACCGCCTCAAAAATAAAAATGTATCAGCGGAAATTTGACAACCAGCGAATGCTCTTACGACGTTCCACCATAGCGCAGCTGAATCGCTAGCCGGTGCTGTTGAGTTTCGGCGGGGCGCGTAGATGGAAAAACTGCACTCGCGCCCTGGCGGCATCTGATCCGTACCCTCGCCTTACCCCGGCTCATGCGGGGCGTACCTCCATTTCCGCATGATCCCCGGAAATCACGTGTTTATACGGAGAGCAGGGTTCACGCGAAAATGGAAGTACGCGCTTAGGTGAGGAGTGCGACGAATTCAGTGCGAATAAATTGCCACCTCGATCCGGGTCCGGGGGAATTCGCTCGAGTCCCCGAACCGGGGAGTCGCGGCAAGGTTGCCAAATCGCGGGTATTAAATATGGACCCAGGGTGTCTACTAGTTTGAATTTCCGGAAAGTCCGGAATAAGCGCAGATTTTTTAGGCCGTTCCGGAAGTGCTGAAAAGTGCGGAAATTCCGCAAGAAGGTCTGGGATATTTTCCTTTTAACAATGTGCGTTTTTTTGCTAAAACCTAGAAAGTATGCAATCTCCTGCGCATTGATTCTTAGAATGCCCGTCTACTAGTTTGAATTTCCGGAAAGTCCGGAAAGAGCACTGATTTTTTTAGCCGTTCCGGAAGTGCTGAAAAGTGCGGAAATTCCTCAAGAAGGTTCGGGATATTTTCCTTTTTACTATGTGTGTTTTTTTACTAAAACCTGGAAAGTATGCAGTCTCTTCCGCGTTGATTCTTAGAGTGGTAGTTGCCCGCAAGACCGCAACTGAGCAGTCAGTTAATCTTCAAGCATCAATGAAATTTTGTGGCCACGCCATTTTTGTCCAGAGTCCAGACTCTTGAAAACATTGACAAGATAAAGGACTCTTGATTCAATCATATTTAAGCTTAAATCAAAAGGAAATCCGCTCAAATTAAGAGGCTTGGTTCTTGATGTAAGCTTAAATCTGATTGAATCAAGAGTACTTTTTCTTGTCGATGTTTTTAAGAGTCTGGACTCTAGATCCAATGTGTTTTTTTCTCGTGCAATTCCAGCGAGAATTTCAAGTTTTTCGAATTTCGTTAAATGGAGGAACTGATAAGTACTGAATTTTTCTGTTGAGGAGTTTCTAAATTTCTTGGGAATTCACTGAAAATTGCTGTACTGCCGTGTTAAGGAAAAACTTCGTATTAACATTCAAGATTTGCCAAATTTCCTTTGATAAAATGTTAATTTTTGAGGAAAACTGTGAATATTTTTCCTTAAAATGTTGAGAAACTTAAGGTGAAAATACGGACAAAGTTATCCGAATTATTGGAAGAAAGATATTAGCAAATTTTTCCGAAAATTCTTGATTTACCAAAGGAAATTTGCCAACGACTGAAGGTCCACACGGCGCACGGTGGATCGAGTCAATGGGGGAGGTCGGACAAAATTTGGAGACTTCAAAAGCCTATAACTCCGTTTACACGAAATTTTGAGGTTCCAACAGTGGTTTTATTGGTTTTCTCGTGAAATTTTCTTCTAGAATCACCCCTTAAAATTTAAAATGTGACGAAATAAACATCAAAATTTGTAGTTTTAGTCAAAAATGCCATGTCCGACCTCTCTAATTGACTCGATCCACTATGCGGCGTTTTTCCCTAGCACGGCAGTGTAAGAGTACTGATTTTTGGTTAGCCTGTGTTAGTAAATACACCGAGATTTTTTTTCAGTGCGAAGCTGATTTTTCGGCACAATCTGGCAACTATGAGTCGGGGGGTGCGAATAAACGTCGCGGGAGCGTCCCGATTTGGCCGATGGAGTGCTCGGCACATATTTCTCCGGGATCCTTTGCCTTTTCGTGGCAGCCCCGCATCGTAATTTCGCGTCTTCGCAACCATTTATGAGCTTTGTGAAACGCAGCTCCAACTATCATAGCGTCGTCCTCGTCGTTATTTCGCGACGAGGTGAAGCTACCGGCTACCCCGTTCTTGGGGGCGTCTCCGACACGTTGTCTTTTCCCGTCGTCAAACACCAACGGGCTGATTATTGAAATTGGCAGACAAAGCTTTAGACAAAGAGGAAGTGGAACTATCGTTTTGGTGGAAGCAAGTGCAAGGTATCTACCATCAGTGAAAACCAGAAAATATTAGAAAATCTGATGTTTTCGCTATAAATCAGGAAAATCAGGCATGGATCAGGAACTTTTTAGTTTTTCAAGTGATTTTCAAGCATGTTGATTCATGTTTATCAACAAAATGTTGATTTTTTAAATGAAATGAGTGTCAATTTTTGCACGCTAAAATCAGAAAATCTCGTTTGAAACGTCAGGATATGAGGACTTATATGTAACAATGGCGGATGTGAAAAATTACCTTTTTGAAACACGCTCTAAAAACTGTTCCGGCATCGAGAAAACCTTGAGAAAATACTTGTGATGTGATCTTCGAGATCTGTACATTACGCCAGAGGCAAACATATTAAATTTTTGTGTGACCAAAACAGTTTTTTAAGCGTGTTTCGCAAAGGTAATTTTTCACATCCGCTATCGTTACAGATAAGGCCTCATATGCGTTTCACGCCAAATGACCGACTGCACTGCGTTTGGCGCAATGCGAGAAGTATTCATGCAGTCTTGTAGGCGCTAGTTTGGACTCGACGCCGACCGCACTGTTTGACGCAATGCGTGAAGTTTTCTTGCAGTCTTGCAGGCGCTAATATACATGTATCGCCGGCCGCACTGTGTTGGGCGCGATTATTCGATCTCGCGTTAGAATTATCGCGGCATCGAAAAATAGAGCTTCAAAGGCCCATGCTGTGTTTCGACGCCGTGTATGAGCATGCCAACGTTGCCTCGTTTTTCCCGATCAAATATTTTTTCCGAGAGAAGTTAGGAAAATTCTGTATACCTTCGGCCATTATTCAATCTTTTCACTTCATTCTTCATCAGAAGGTAAGACATCGATGACTTGTCAACTATAAAGTAGCCTGAACTAGCGTTCAAATAAAAATGCGTTTATTTTCCAACTGCATGTTCCTTGTTTTACCAAAGTTCTCCCTTCATTTTAAATTCGCGCATTCCTGCAGCAGATGCTGAGCTTTCTGTTCGCACAATCCTCCTATATTTTCTCATTCCTTTCGCGCAATCTTTGATTGCCGAGGAAAGGTCAGGGAAGTATCAGGAAATTCCAAAATTTTGCATTTTGCAATTTTGCAATCCCTGCATATTCACCCTAATTTATTTATTTTTTGCCGCGGCAAAATCTGAATCTCCCTTTTCCTGTCCCACAGGTAACTGCACGCGTGAAACCTGTTTTATTGGCTCACAATCAGCGGAATAAACGCAGACCCAATCTCCATTCCAAACTACAGCTCGAATCGCATGGTTAGTTTGCGGGTCGTTCATTTGATTCGATCATTGAAATCCGACTGCAGCATCGCCATAATGTGCGTTTATATCGCATTTTCCAAACGGGGAACATTAGGACCTTGCTCAGAATTGGCATCCCTGGTCAATTCGGCGGAGCCGGAACATGCGATCTCTTCCCTCGGGATGAGCGCCGTGCACGAACAAGGTATCGGGGGGTGGAGCCCCGTGATAAAATAAGTGGCGGCGATATTAATATTTTCATTCGCACGGGTCGCTTGCGTTTACGGCTAAATCATAGCGGGAAATTGCAGCCTGACCAACGGTTACCTGATCATCTGCGAAATTTACAAGCTGCCCATAAGGTTAGCACGGGAGGTTGCCGAATGGATAGACTTTCAAAGGGCTGCTGTTCTGCCGTGCGAAGTGGAAACGCCGTATAAAAGTTTTAATTCGATTTTTTTCCCCCGAGGAAAAATCCAAATTGGGTTCAAGTTTAGGCCGTCTCTTGGTGTTCTCTTGCTCTCGTGTTAAAATCAGAACTATTGCTTAGGTATATTGTATTGTAAAAAATTGCATTATTTTCCGAGTCAATTTTAGGATTCCGGAATAGAGTAACGTTCTTTCGTCCGGAAGAAGACGACGAATTGGATTGCATTTTGCAAAAAGGAACCACTAGCATTGCAATGTTGCTAAGATTGTGCAACTTCTTTTGTCTTGGAGGAAAAACCCGATTATCCATTAATATTTTCTATTTCACTCGCTAAAAATTGTAAATTTAAGACAAAAATTACCATCTAAATGTCATAGTTTTTCACGATTTCCGCAATTTTATTGCAAAAGATGAAGTTGCACAATCTTAGCATCATTGCAATGCTAGTGGTTCCTTTTTGCAAAATGCAATCCAATTGGGCTAAATTTTACAATTAGGGACTGCAATGTCTGGCTCATCCGTTAAAACACTTATTTACAAAGCAAAACCAATGGCACGTACGTTGTTTCTAAACAGAGCCATAAACAGTTGTTCCGAATTGCAAAATGTAGTGCAATTGGGCTTCCCTATAAGCAATACGGAGGTAAGGTTCTTACTGTAAGGTAATGTAAGTAAATGTGAAACAGGTTTAATTATAAAACAACGCATGGTCACTCGCGTTTCTTCATTAGTTAAGCGTTTTTGAAAACTTCCGATGTACACAGATACCTTCGATTAAATAACGTTCAATTCGAGGCCGCGATCATGTAGTTACAGTCTTAACCACCGAGACTAACGAGCAGTGCCCGTTCAAACGAGAGCTGTTTTACAAAAGGAAAAACGTCGTATGAACATGCAAACGTCGCCAAATCTCCACGGATAAAATATTTATTTTTGAGAGAATTCGTGGTTAATTTTTCTTGAAATTTTAACACACACGAGCTTGCGTCGCAAAGAAAATTCTACGAAAAATTCGAGGGAAAATATCCCCTAGTTCCAAAGAAAATGCGCTTTATATTTATAGAAATTTGGCAATGTCTGAATGTTCATACGACGTTTTTCTCGAGTACAGCACAGAGAAACTGGATCTTTCTTCAAACGATTCGTGTTCTGCCCTGCTGATGAAAAAACTCGTATCCTCGGGGGGTTTATATTGGAGTTAGGTGGTTCTGGCATTCCGCGGCGCAGAGCGAGGGGTTATTAGCATCTGATTATCCCGGCAGATGCACCCAATGCACCGCCGCCGCTGTCAGTTGCACGCGGGCCCACAGTAAGCAACTAGTCAACGGGTACTTGATTTAATCGCGCCGCCGTTTTAAATACTTACTTACATTCTTACATCATTCGTATCGGCGGAGCATTTGTTGTAAAATTGCCCATTCGAACTACAACGAGCGTTTCTTCGACTCAGTAGTCGAAATTTTATCAATGGACCACGAGGCAAGGTGCGACTTTAAGGATTCTGATCTCTGTTTTCTCATCAAAATTTCACGTAGGACAAGTTGTTTTTGCTAGTTACTACTGGATCACATTTAGCCAAAAGGAACCAGCGTGATTTAAGTGTTGTAAAAATTTTGCCTCTTCATTATTATCTACAAAATTTTCCAAAATAGCGATTAGTTTTGCTTTCTCATTAAACAATTGCTAATTTTAAAGGAAAATAACTGACTAAATTTTAATATTTCTGAAAGGAAGTTGAAATTGCACGATTTTGAAAGCGCTATAATCGAGCTGGTTCATTTTTGCTGAATGCGATCTAACTTTACCTCCGTCGATTGTGCCTTCCACCGCGCGCATTTCTGCAAATTGAAACACTTTTTTCATCTAATTACTTTTTTAATCCCATGAAGATAATGAAAAATTTGCAGGTGTCTCCACGGGAAACACAATTCTAGGGGTTATCCCCTGAAATTATTGGATGATATGGGCATTTCCAATAAATTGTGGTAGCACCGCAACTTAAGTTGGGTTAGTACCGCAACATTTTGGTTAGTAAGTTAATTTATCGGTCGGGTATCACCTCAATTAATGGGGGTACTACCACAATTAATTGGGGCACTACCACAATTAATTGGAAATGTCCATATCATCAAACAACACCTTGCTCTTTTTTCAGCGTGAAATTTGGGGAATTTCATGTTGGAGATGAAACTACTAAAAACACTGAACACGACGATACCATTTGTTCATAAATTGAACAATTGTAGGGGATATGAAAAAATAATTTCATCTACTAAAATACATGTGCTTGCATGAGAAATGCTGTGAGATGACGTCACTAGGCGGTGAAGTTTCTCACTTTTAAACCTATTTTTAAAATACTTCAAATTTCCCATTTGAGAAAAAAATACCGGGAACTCAGCTCCTTAGGTATTCTTAGATGAAGCAATACAATGTTTTCGTCCACATTTTCTATTCTTTTGAATTTAGAATTGGCAACAATAGCATGTCCAGAGTGCACTAATGTTTAATTAAAGTTGGAAAAAGTTGTGGTCGGGGTTCTAGGAAGCCCGCCCGAAGTCACCACTATTACACGGCGCGTGTAACCTTGAGAGCCACGTTCTTGTTAACGTGTCGCTGAGGAAGAAGAAGGGAGCCGCTTAAATAATTGGCAGCGAAAAAAATAATTTTAAAGAAAGAAACTTTCTCGGCGTTAGCAATTTAGCAGCGCTCCACGTCTCCCACATCTTGAAAAAATAAGTTAGATTATTTACTAATTTATATATCTGAACGTGTATTTATTTTCCGATCAATTTTTTCTCTCTCAGCCGCTTTCCCGAGGTTCAGATGGCGAAGTTCCGAATACTGCCATGCTAAGGAAAAACCTCGTATGAGCATTCAAATTTTACTATATTTCCTCCTAGAAAACAATCATTTTTGAAGAAAGTTATCAATATTTTCTCTTGGAATTTTCGGCCCAATTAGATCTGATTTCAAATTAAATTCTTTGAAAAATTTGGGGGAAAATATTTTCAGGTTTTTGGGAACATTCGTATTTTATCAAAGGACATCTGTCAACGGTAGACGGATCATACGACATTTTTCCTTAGGTTGGCAGAATAGGTCACACTACTTTCACTAATGATCATTAAACTGCCTTGGAACGATAACAAATTTGCCATTTTTGCAAGGCCTTGACTCTTTTCTGTCAGCTCCATTTTCCCTTACTGTCAATTATTAGCAATTCAGACTAAACATATCACGAAATGTTTGCTCGACATATTAGCGTGATGTTTTGAATAATATTTTCAGCGAACAAGGTTAATGGAGCATTCTTCTTTTCTTCCTTAAGAGAAGAAAGTGAATAAAATAATATGGCCGTCAATCTAGGAATTTTTTTGGGGTTGGCTTTCAGCGCTGTTTGCCTGAAATGATCCCCATTTTTCGCGAAAATTTCACTATAATTCGTATACTTGATGATGATTCTTCGATAATTTTCTTCAACGAAGAAATACGGTTGAATCAATCATACAAAGAGTCGAAATTCAAAATATGGTTATAGCTTTTTTGGATGTCACTAAGATAGTGGAACTGTTGCTCTCATTCGCCAGGAATCCAGCGGCTTACAAATAATTGGACCGCGTTAAACAGAGAGGAACCAAGCCACATGCTATTGCCAAATTTGATTAGGCAATTTATTTTGTTACATTTAAACGGATGTGCGGATTTTCGTGCTTTCAGTGGATTTTCTCCATAGTACGAAGCAAATGCCCTGAAAGTTTCAAAAGAATCCGCACAAACGTACTCTCGTAAAAAGTTAAATTGTCCAGTTAACTTTGGCAATAGCTTATGTGCCTTGGTTCCTTTCTGTTAAACGCGGTCCAATTATGTATTCATGCATTGAAAATAGGAAGAGAAAAAGGGTATACTTCGAATGAGTATTGTAGGAACGTATTGTGAACATTGGAGCTGAAACTCCCAAACCGCGCATCTCGTTTGCGGTGTTTCAAAATATCAGCTCCCATTTAATTTTTTTGACGTTCTATTGAACTTGGAGCAACTATTTAAACTCCCCGGAGATCAAATTGTATACTCAACGAAATGAAGGAGCTTCAAATGATTGCGCTGGTCGGCTTTACGGTCGGTGCCTTCTGGTCGGAAATACGATTCGATCCCGATGAACTATTTTGTTCAGAATCAATGAATGGTCTTGTCTTCGCACGCGATACAGCGTAAAGCACGTCATTCCACTGGTCCTCAGAGCGAACACGTCAAGGTTTTTTCACAGTCGTAAATGTTTTGAATTTTCACTCTTTGAAGAAGTTCACGCACTTTTACAGGATTGCTTATGATCCCCTTCTCTTCTTTGTCCATAGATATGTCTATCAATTAGAATGACCATCCCTCAGGCATACTACCAAGCTAAGGAAGAGCGTCGTATGAACTACAAGAGTTGCCAAATTTTTTCTCGGAAAAAATGGATTTTTGAGGAAATTTTTGAATATTTTTTCTTGGAATTTTCGGAAGTTTTAGATCAAATCAAGAACAAAATTCCGTATAAAAGTGGATGAAAAATATTTATAGAATTCCCAGAAAATTCGTGATTCGTCTAAGGAAACTCAGCAACGTCTAAAGGCTCTTACGGGGTTTTTCCTTAGCACGGCAGCGTACAGTCGAATGCCTTTTCCCAAGCGATAAATCCGCGTTGAAAAGCCAGCGAATGACTCGGCATCGTTTTTCCACGTTGTGCCATGCGCGACGCCGTCGCAAAATGCGCGTCACGCGCGCGAGAAAAATTGAGCACTCACTCACCCGGACGACGGTGAGACTGGACGCTGGCTGGACGGGAGCTAATTAAGCGACGGGAAAGGTGCGCGTAAATGGGATGCTTAAACGGGGCAGTTGAGCCGCTGTCGCCCCTCGGTGCGGGGGTGGAAAAGCAGCGTCAGCGTGCGGGAGGGGAGGGGGTGACGTGGGTGGTAATTGAGACAAGGGAGCGGAGATCAAAGGGCCCCGGCCACCGGAGGACTAATGTTTGGACTAATGAGCCCCATAAAGAGTGCACGCGCGTGTCATCGCTTTATTCGCGCGACACATTCGCTATCGGATCAGCGTGGCCGCTTCAGTTTATTCCTCGGTCGGTCACTGCTCGTCGCTCGGTGGAACTCATGAAAAGAAGAGGTCGGACATGAAATTTTTGGCTAACATTTAAAATTAGTATGTTTATTTTTTCTCAAATTCAATGGGCCTGTTG
This sequence comes from Bemisia tabaci, assembly GCF_001854935.1. Lineage (NCBI taxonomy): Eukaryota > Metazoa > Arthropoda > Insecta > Hemiptera > Aleyrodidae > Bemisia > Bemisia tabaci. The sequence goes on from NW_017547161.1 coordinate 5,331,057, forward strand.
CAAACTTTGCTTGAGCAAAAATAAGAGTTGTTTCTTATGGAAAATGGCTCAAAAATCACGATGAGCACATTGGAAAAGTTTGAAATGCACTCCTGATTTCACAATCTGCGTAAAAAATTTGCGGTTTCTAAAACTTCCCGCTTCAAAAACGATACCACGGCACCGGTGAAAATTTCTTTAGAGGAGTCGTTGTATTCAACCCTTACGTACTAGAATGTTTTGCAATACTCATAACCGACGCTATTAAGACAGATCTTTCTTTATCAACGCGAGGAAAATGTGAATATGAACACGCCAGATTGTTGACGAATGGTTAGAATTTCGTCCCGGCACATGAGTTCTGGTCAGTTTTGGCGGATTGGCGTCGTCTAGTTGAGCAGAGATTGGAAGGAACGACTCCTCTAACGAAATTTTCACCTGTGCCGTAGTATCGTTTTTGAAGCGGGAAGCTAAAAAAAACGTTAATTCCTTACGCAGATTGTGAAGTTAGGAGTGCATTTCAGACTTGGTTGATACGCGCATCGTGATTTTTGAGCCATTTTTTATAAGATACAACTCTTAACCTCCAACTCTTTGCTCTAGCAAACGTTTGCAACAGGGCCATTTCAAGGAGTGTTTTTGAGAGGAAATTTCACAGAAAAAAACCCATGAAGCCACTCTTAAACGTTTTTGGTCTCAGTTTCGAAACTATAAGCTTTCAAACTTTACACATTTTGTCCGGCTTCTCCTATTGACTCGATCCACTGTGCGTCGTGAGACATTTGTTTCCGTGCCATTAGGGATTATTTCACGGTGGAGCTTGTTTTACTGAATTGAAATCATGGTTTCCTTTGGCTGAAACGTGAAACCAGGTAAAGTCCATGCCAAACAAGCTCACGCACTTCTAGACTGAAACAGAGGATCGTCTGACGTCACTTTTACATGGATGGTAAATGAAAGTATGAAGATGACGGTTCTTCTATTGCCGTCTAAAAGTGCGTAAACTTAAATGGCTTGGACTCTGTCTCCATTCTCGATTGCGACGTTTCAAAATCTTTGCTCCTAGGCATTTCTTTTACTTCTTTTTTTTCGAAAGGGAATAACTTAAATTAAGTATAATACCTTGACTTTGGAACATTCTATTAATAGAGTAGAAAAATCAAGAAATTAAGTCGATTTGTTCTCAAATGAAAAATAGCGAGTTTTGCGAGTTTTGTAAACTTGTTCGCACTTACCTCGTAGTTGATCCAAACCTTATTAGTTTTTCTTATGTATGATGTACTTTTTGCAGTGGCAAATCGTTGCAATCTCTTGTGAGGCTCTTTTTCCAGAGTTATATGATACTTGATTCTACTCTAGGTTTGCAAAGACGTTCGTTTTTATAATGCTGTGTCAAGGGTCTCCGAACCTTTTTTGATCGCATTGTAAACCATGTGGGTGCTCCCAAGGAAAGTTTCTGTTTCAGGAACGACCACGAATACAACCTTCAATTTTTGTTGTATTCATCTATCGTATATCTTGTTCCTTATATGCTAAAAACTAATCACTTCTTTTATTTCTTATGTTTCAGGTAAGATCGCCTCGCTGATATTTTCTCACCTGTTCAAATTATGAAATTCAATGATGAAAGTGAGTAATTCCATTATACGTACAAAATTCCAACTCTCCTTTTATTCCTTTGTGGTCTCTGGTGACCCGAAGAACCACCTAGAGAAAAGAAAGCTCAGCACGGTTCGTTTCAGAGGGAGGTAAATAAAATAGTGTTGCCCACTCAAAATTCCTTCGGGATCTTGAAGTAGGATGCATACACAGTCATTTAAGCCTAAAATGAAAATATTCTGTCGAGCTCTTCGAAAATAAAATCGATTTTTGTGTTTTTGGCGCTAAAATGGCCTTCAAAAACGATCAATGATTCAATTCCGATGGGTTGTGCATATGCAAAATGGTACATGTATGATGAAATCTACGTATTTTTGGACCAGGAATCGATTGAGCAGGGTCCCGAATCGGTCCGAAGCTTCATTGACCGAAAAATGGGCCTTTTTTGGGATTTTAGGGATGTTTTGGGCCCATTTTTCCCCAATTTTGTCGTGAGAAAACCTGTGCCGTCATGGGTATTGATTATTAGGTAATTTGGGGCGAGAAATCGAATGCGCTTGGTCCCGAGTCACTCCGGGGCTTCTTAGGCCGAAAAATTTTTCTCGGCTTGGTTGGGTTAAGATTATTTGTTTGACCGAAAAAGGAGGGAAAATAATTATTCTGCATATATAAATATTATAAATCCACAAGAGGAGTTCATTTTTCGAGTCCAAATTTATACCGTCTCTTCATAAAGCGCATACGATTTCTCGTCAGAAGGTCTTTGAAAAAGAGAAATTGATAAGTACGGCATATTTTCTCGGTCGAAATAAAAATTATTGATAGGAATGCCGCTGGTGGATGTATTCCTTTGGATATCTCGTGATTGATATTGATTTGTTACGTTGCAGCACTTGAAATTGAACTAGATCTCATGATCAGAGAAATATGTATTTGGAAAATTTGTCCAAGTATCATGAAAAAGAAATATTCCTCATACACAAACCACAACTTACTTATTCAGGAGTCTCATTTTAAAGTCAAAGAAAGGCCAATTTCAGCATCCAGTTTGAACATAAAAGACAAAAAATATTTTCAAAGCTCTTCCGGAGCTCCACCTGGGCCTACTGCGTATTCTTGGATTAGGAAGCCCCGGATTGACTCGTGACCAAGCGCATTCGATTTCTCGCCCGAAATTACCTAATAATCAATACCCATGACGGCACAGATTTTCTCACGACAAAATTGGGAAAAAATGGGCCCAAAACATCCCTAAAATCCCAAAAAAGGCCCATTTTTCGGTCAATGAAGCTTCGGACCGATTCGGGACCCTGCTCAATCGATTCCTGGTCCAAAAATACGTAGATTTCATCATACATGTACCATTTTGCATATGCACAACCCATCGGAATTGAATCATTGATCGTTTTTGAAGGCCATTTTAGCGCCAAAAACACAAAAATCGATTTTATTTTCGAAGAGCTCGACAGAATATTTTCATTTTAGGCTTAAATGACTGTGTATGCATCCTACTTCAAGATCCCGAAGGAATTTTGAGTGGGCAACACTATTTTATTTACCTCCCTCTGAAACGAACCGTGTCAGGAATGCGATCCGATAAGCTCAAGCCTCCTTTTTGTTCAGAATTTCTGAGCCATCAGACGAGGAGGACTACCAGGCCCACCTCTTTGGCTTAAAAATTTCAGTTCAACGAGGAGAACAACTTTGGCTCTTATGGAACAAACATGAAAAAAAAAAAAAAAACTTTGTGCATGTGACCCGAAGTTGAGGTCACATGGATCTCTGAAGTTTTCTGATCACGCATCCGACAACTTGAAGTCAAGCTGCCGAAGTTCGAGTCAGACATCGAGGCACTTCTGTATGTACCGGAGTACTCCAGATGTGTGACCCGAACCCTTCGGTATATATCAAAGTACTTCAGATGTCTGACCCGAACTTCGGCAGCTGGACCTCAAGTTTTTAGATACGGGATCCGAAAACTTCAGAGATCCATATGACCTCAACTTCGGGTCCAACGCACCAAGTTTTTCTCTCCGTGTATATGTGTCGAAAATACACTCACATTTTGCGAGTAGGTAACTATTCGTGCTCCCAGGCAGGTCTATTGCCTATTCAGCAAGATTGAAGGCGAATTGAAAGTGAATGGTATTCAAGTTAAGAACCAAGGATGAATCTTCATATGCTCATTTTGCGAGTAGATAACTATTCGTACTCCTTGGCAGGTTTATTGCCTATTCAGCTAGATTGAAGGCGAATTGAAAAAGAAGGTTATTCAAGTTAAGAACCAAGGATGAATCCTTTCATGGATATTCTCTTTGTTCGGATCGGAACCATCCAACATCGATGTATCGAATTTCTGAAGAACGCTACTAAATCAATCTATATTTGCCGTAGGAGGTGAAGGCGACACGGAATCCGTGCTCTTTGCAGCCTATCGTCGCCAGATTATACGGAAAAGTCGGCGTTTTTTCCATTTAATCTCCTGTAAAAATCCACATTTTGTAATCTAATCTGGCAACTATACAGTGCAGCACCTACACTGGCACGTTCAGGTCATTTTTCAAAATTAAGCGGAAGAAGCCCGGCTAACCGCAGCTGGAACCTGGAGATTTCGGGAAACGCGAATCTGGGTGGGAGGGATAGCAGTGGCTTTGTCGGAGTTTAGCTTGAGTGATTTCTTGCCATTCTTAACAGCGTTGCCCAATGTTTTAAAAAAACTAGCAAGCCTGTAAAATTCTAGACCGGAACCATAGATGACACGGACATTGATTTAAAAGGGCGAATATTTTTTGCCATTTTTCCATCCTTTCTGTGAGTTGAAACGCGTTACGCGTAATAAGAATAGCGCGCCCTCAATTTCTGCACATACAGGACTGATTACCGTTGAATAAGTTAAATCACTTTTCTATTTGTTGTGAGAGTGTGAGTGTTGTGAGTTGTGTTTAGTTTAGCTTAGCTCGAGTTATAAGTTAGCTAATTTAATGGCATTCTCAACACTTTGGCCCAATTTTTTTTTTTTTTTTTTTTTTTTTTTTTTTTAAATAAACTGGAAAGCTAATACAACTCTAAACCAAAACACAAGAATAACACGGACAGTGAGTTTAGAAGACAAATGTTTTTTGTCATTTTCTCAACGTTATTCTGCGAGTTCAAACGCTCCAATCAGAACCGCGCGCCTTCAATTTTCGGACATGCAGCTAAGACTACCATCGAGCAAGTAAAGTTGCATTTAGTCGTTGTATCCAATATAGCATTATGCCGCAACATCTCTAGAAATCTAGTATACCACATCTTTTTTTTTTGAAAATAGCAACAAGAGATAGTATGTCTTAGAAATCCCGCACTAAGAATGTGAGCCATGTAATTAGGCGAGGCAACCGTTAAATTCGTCCGTAAACGTGGTTTTTCACCTAATGATGGTTGATAGGCGAGTGTTCAAGCATTAAACTCGCCAATGACTGATGAATATCGGGATGAGCTTTTTGGTAGGCGAATTTTGGCAGGTTAGTCTAGTACTGCTGAATCAATCGCTGCAATCGCTCATCTCTTTGGTTATCAGTCGGTCAGGCGAATCTAAGCACTGACTTCCGGAAGTAATTTTCAAAGAAAAACTACAGAGAAGATAGAAGTTCGGGGTCTTCAGAAGAAATTATCTCTGCATTTATCGAACATTAGTTCCAGTTTGTCATATTTTGATCGGAATTTATAGGCGCTGTGAATAGAAACCAATTAAATGAGCCCATCCCGCGGATTAAAATAGCTTGCACCAATAATAAGCAAATATCCAATGAAAATTAAACTAGGCTGAACTGCCTTCAATTCTTAGGGTATGCAGCACGGACATCCCTTGGACACGAATAGTTGCATCCTGCGTCATTATTCCATCATCACAGAATTCGGCTGCCGTGGCTATAGCGTTGCTTCTTTGGCGTAAGGGCGCATCATACACTTCATCATGTGTCATCATTAGGCGAATCTGAGCATTAACTCCCGAATGGGACTTTTTCACCATGAGGATGATGCGGGATTTCTAAAATATATTGTCTTTGTTCGCACCAAGACTGTTATTTGTAGACTCCTCATATATGTCTTTCGAATGGGGCCAAAGCGGTGAGAAACATACAAGTTGAAACGAGCAGTGAAATTACCAATAACAACGCGAACACGATGATGTATTAAAGAAATTACAGTAAACGTTTGACGACCAGTATTTTTTCACGCGAGCAAATATCACAATCGACTTTGGGTTTTGATAGCAGTGACAGTGTTATCACTCGGTGAGCGATGGTGGTCCTGCGACTCTTATTCTTTATCAGGGAGACCATGAACCGCGAGGGAGCAGCGCATTGCAAGGCCATAACAACACGTAGAATTTATGGTCTCGCCCCTGGTGTCAAGCTTCCTGAATTCCTCCTTTCTCTCACGAAAGAGCGTATCTACATTTCAATGTTGCCAAATTTCTCCTCACCGCGATTGCATTTTTACCAGGAAAATCTCGGTTTTTTTCTCCCTGAAAATTTTGCCGATTTTTTTTCTGATCGGTACAAAAATCAGACAAATTTTCAACGAAAAGTACACAGCTGTATTCATGTAAAACATTAAATTGCTTGCGTCAATTTGCAACCTTGCAATGGAGTTATGTTCTATCGTACGAGAAACGACAAACTCCTTCAATCACCCCCTAACAAAAGTAATATAAGGGGATGTAAGTATAAACGGAGGAAAAATCTATCTCAGAAACCTACTGGTTCAGTTGACTCTTTTTGGTCCTGAGGGCTGAGTTTGAACATTCACTACTTATTTAAGTACCCATTTTTCGAATTATAATCCACGAAAATCAACATTCGTCTTATTCAATTTTTCCTGGAAGAAGCGGAAAAAGTTGGTCCCTTCCCGACGAATACCACCCCAACTTTCGGGGGTTGTCCTTGCACTCAATTCAGGAATTCCATGTCTGCCGTCACAACCCCGAGCTTCGTTGCTCAAGATAATTGCAGGGCCAAGGGCCGTGGAAAATCCGAGGAAAATAAAATTACACAGGTCATAAAACTACCCCGAAGAACAATAAAAGCGATCTCTCTTCATCTGGTAGCGCATTCCACCAAGACACTTCTCTTGATCCTGTTTTCGGTGTGTCCCCGAGTTGAATCCACAACCCGTGTTTCATGTCGTCTTAACTTACAGCATCGCATGAAGGGTGTCAAAGAACGGAATCCAATAATTTTGGGCATTGGCCATTACTGCCGTGCTAAGGAAAAACGCCCTATGAGCATTCGAATGTCGCCAAATTTCCTCTCAGAAAATGTTTATTTTAGAAAAAGTTATGTAAATTCTTCCTTTATTTTCGAATATTTAAGATAAAATAAGGAACAAAATTTTCTAAAATTTGAAGGGAAAATTCGTAAAACTTTCCCCGAAAATTCGTGATTTGTCAAATAAAATTTGGCGACGTCTGAAGACTTATACGGCGTTTTTCCTTAGCACGGCAGATTAGTGGGACTGAAAAGAAAAAGGGTCGAATTCTGTCAGTGCCGTGGCGTGAATTGTGTTGTATCGATTGTTATGCCATGTAAACCTATGGTAAAGAATCGATTATTAAGGTGTCCGCTGCGAACACCCTGTTTATCGATCCTATTCCATAGGTTTAAATGGTATATATAACAATCGATATATCGCAATTCACGCCACGCCACTGAATTTTGTTGGAATTAGTCCCTTCTAGCGCTCTGAGAAGGCGAACAATGCGAACATGTACCATTTAGGTGTGGCAAAAAAAGGAAGACAGTTTAATTTAAATTCGCTTTTTCGGAATAGTGAGTCAAAAGATCTGTATCCAAAAATATGGCAGCGTCCTAAATATCTCAAGCAAGCCCATGCTTTTCCCAAAATCAATGGATAAGCGTTTAAGTGCTTTGATGGTTTCAGTTGCGGAAACTTGTGATCGATTCAGCGCGATACGTAATGGTTCGTGACGTAATAAATTGTGTAAAGGATGGCACTGCGAAGTTAACTGTACTTGGGAAAACATTAGTGCTTGCAATTTCTAATGAATCTCAATCCTTTTCCGATTTTGCTTTTTCTCGTCTGTAACTCAAGGAGCCACAAATCAAGAAAATGAAATCTCGTTGCCCAAAATATTGTCTACTCGTATATTATTTCCCCTCGGTATTTTTTTTCTCCGGGTATATTTCTGTCGCAATAGAGAGCATAAATGAAATTTATACCATGAGCTCTCTATGAATAGCCACTAAGTCATTAAACTACGTGATAGAGCAGCATTTGAATCTTGCATCGACAAAAAAATATTAAATTTGCGGCCAAGAAATGTTTTTTTTAAATCGTCAATTATACTGCTTTATTTAAGCTACCGTTTAGCTTAACCGAGGCATTCTTCTTGCCTCCCCCCCCTCCTAGAATTTAAGCTTGAATTAAGGTTATAAAAAAGCTGTTGGTGACAAATCCAAAAATCGTCGATTTATACTTGAGCCAAAAGCTAATCATTTTTTTCTCAGTGTGGCTTTCTAAAATTCTTTGTCTTTTACACTCAAGAACGCTTTTTTTAGACACATTTTAAGATAAGTATGAATAATGAGCTATATTTTCAAGAAAAGCTACAAGTCACTTGCTAGTTCATCCATCGTATAGAGCGTCTTGGCTGTAGACTAAAAACGGTAGCACTTTTTTTGTAGCCCTTTTCTCTGTAGACGTACTGTCTGCATACTGCGAGATCAACGTAAGTTTTTCGAGCAGATGCTAATGCATTTACTCCCTATCTTTGCACGGAGAGTTTGTCTTGATGTAGAGGTGGACTCTCAGGATGGCGTGGGATATTCTCTCCATTTTGGCCTGAACTTGAGAGCTTTATTTGAGATTGGGAGTTGATCTCAGAGAAAACCAGTGGCACCATCGTGTTTCTCGCGAACTTTTACATAAGAAACAATAGTCAAATCGTAAATTCCTCACACATGCAACATCTTCATTTCTAACTGAATGTTCACTGAGGTTTCCTCTGATCTCACGCCAAAATCAGAAAAATTTCAGACAGAAATCGTGCAGTTATATTCTTGCAAAAAATTGAATTGTTTGAGTCAATTTTGCAACCTTGAAATGTAGTTACTTCTTTCCTTCGTCCGGAAAACGACGAATTGTAAGCCGTTTTTCCCTAAATATCTTATGAAATTAAATTTTGGAGATGAGATAAAAATGCACGCCGTTCTTCCGCAAAATTCATCTCGTTTGATGAAGGAGGCCAAGTGAAAATTTGCTTTCCTACGCCGCCCTCGAATATCAGCTCAGTCGAACTGTCCCGATGTTCCTGCAATACGAACAGTCGCACAGAGATCTAGTCGATGGGGGAGGTCGGACAAAATTTGGAAACTTTAAAAGCTTATAACTCCGTGTATTTAAAACTTTGCGGTTTTAAAATAGGTTCCATTGGTTTCCTCGTGAAATTTTCTTGTAGGAACACCCCTCAAAATGTAAAATGTGACGAAATAAAGATCAAAATTTGGAGTTTTAGTCAAAAATTGATTGTCCGACCTCTCTGATTGACTCGATCCACTGTCTGTCGCTGGGAAATAAAATCCAGCGACACAGTTGAAAAAATCTCCGTCAGAAGATGACAAATGAAACCACGCCTCCACCTCTTGAACATGGAACCCCGCGCAATCATCAAAAATCACCATAAAAAAACCAGCATTGTCCCGGTTATTTTCCGGCTTTGTTTTTTGATTAAAATAAAACTCGGTTTCGGCCATCGCCGCGACGGCTGGAGCGCTCCCCCGGTCCCGGAGCTCGTCGAAGCGAAATTTAGACTCGTGCGATGAGACAATATGCTCGCGGAAGTTTTGTTTTATTGTCGTCATATTTCCTCGCATTTCAGGTTTTATGGACTTGCTTCCGCGCAGAATAATGAAGTTTACGCGCCGCTTTAAACATAAATAAAGCGAGCGCCCGGACCGGGAGCGGGGCCGGCCGGGAACGTTTTATTTTTTAGCGCCACAGGTTTCCCTCTCCGCTTGTGTGATTGCCAATTGCCGCCTCTTTGATCAACCGGAATCAGCACTCGACAAGCGTGTCCAGACGGGAAGGCAAGTGATTGTAATTAAATGTGCCTTTGTGAACTGATAAAAAAAACTCCGGCCGGGAAAGCCGTACTCACAGGGTAAACCAAACTGAAGGTCCGCTTACACGATTATATTGAGCCATCAAATTGGGCCTCTCATTGGTCGCATCCTCACCTCAGGTCTTTTTCCACCAATCAGAGCTTCAGTTTGATGATTTAATTTGATCGTGTAACTGAACCTTACCGTCCGGGTGTCCGGCCTGTGCGCTGATTGTAGGAATTGGTAGACAATTGGTCAAATGTGTGAAGTACAACGATTTATCCCGAAGGGTTCGGGTCACACATCTGAAGAACTGCGGTATAGATGTTCGCAGTGGCGTGGCGTAAATTGCGATACATCGATTGTTATGCCATTAATACCTATGATAAAGAATCGATTACTAAGGTGTTCGTTGCGAACACCCTGTTTATCGATCCTCTTCCATAGATTTAAATGGCATAACAATCAATGTATCGCAAAGCACGCCACGCCACTGGATGTTCGACCTGAACTTCGGTAATTGAATCTCAAGTTTTCGGGTATGCGATTCGAGAAATTCAAGGATCCATGTGATCTCAACTTCGGGTCCCACGTACGAAGTTTTTTTTTTTATTCGTGTAAGAGTCATGAATCATCTGCGTTTGTTCGGTTCAATCGCAGCATAAAACTAAATAACGTATATTCTTCCAACAATGAATTATTCAAGCTGCCTGGTAGGTTTATTGCCTATTCGCTTAAATTGAAGGCGCGCCTAGAATGGGCGATATTTGAGCCAAGACCTTTCAATATGGTATTTATAGGATGATCGTCGTTTTTCTATGAGCTTGAATATATGCATGGGAAAACGTTACTATCTCCGTGAAGAGCCACTATCAAAACGTAAGAACTTGGATGGGCTATATTTACGATAAGATTTTCCAAAAAGGTATTTATAGGAATATTATTGCTTCTCTACAAGCGAAAAGCTTGAACATATGCATTGAAAAACGTTCATATCTTACTTATGAGTTACTTTCAATAATGTCCGTATTATAAATCGTGGTTTAAGTGATTTTGATGAGAAAACATTTTCTGAATGTTTCAAATTCGCACCTTGTCAAACGGTCCATCAAAACGACATAACCAGAAGGCTATCTTTTGTTACAAAAGCAGAGCGCAAACCCGATTATTCCCACACCAAGTAAAAAGAGTAGAGTTTTCGGTCCTTGCGTGACTTCAAACCAAAGTTCCCAAGTCACGGATGTTACCTCCACCCACCCCCACTCCAACCCTGCGTGGGAGGGCGGTATTTTTACCGGGCGATTTGATCTACGGAGGAACAGGCCCCGATAATCATGGGGTTTTCGGGAGAAATGTTTCATGTCCGCCGGTGCCCGGCTCTCGTTTTCAAATGCACTTAAACTCCCGAACACGCGTTGTCAGCCAATTAAGCCCCAGCTAACGCTTGTAACGCTTGTAAAACAGGCGCTTAAGGAAGCGAGGGAAGTGAGAATGCGCCCGCGGTAAGTTTCGCGCCTGTTGGCGTTTTTTTTTTTTTTTTTTTTTTTTTTAAAGAAATTTCGCGTGTTTTCATCGCGGCGATTTATCGTAGATCAAAGAATTCGTCAAATTGGCCGATCCACGTCATGATCGCCGGATGTTTTCGGGTCAGTTTGCTGTGTTAAGGAAGAACGTCGTATTAACATTCGAGTATTGCCAAATTTTCTTCGATAATCATTTTAATTTTGAGCCAGGTGATGATTAATTTATCCTAATACTTGCAGAAACTTTAGATTAAAGTTTACATAAAATTTCCTGAAAAAGGTGGAGAGGAACATTTATCTCAAAATCTTTGTCCATTATAGATTAAAGTGCGAGTAGTATTACCTAAAAATACAAAAAGAAAAATTAAACTCTTTGCCGGAAAATTCGTGTTTCATTGAAACAAATTTGGCAATGTTTGTAGACTTAGGATTTTTTTCTCAAAAAGTTTTTAGGCATTGTAGATGAAATTGCGAGTAAAATTCCCTAAATATGCAAACTAATTGAACTGGTTTCAAGAAATGTTTATTTTATTGAAAGTTATTTGGCAACGTTTAAATTTTCATATTCGGTTTTTTCCTAAAATTTTCAAGCATTTATGGTTAAAGTACGAACGACCTTACCTGAAAACGCAAAGATCAAATTTAGAACAATTTTCCAGATTCCGTATTTTATTTCAAGATATTTCCCCGCACGTAATCATGCGATGTTATGCACTAAAATTTGAAGAAATTTTGGATGAACATTGGAATGAAATTCCCCTCAAAAATACCAAGTGACAAATTTCAAAATTTTCCAGAAAATTCGTATCTTCTTGGTAGAGCTTTGACAACACTTGAACGTCCATACGGTGTTTCTCGTATCTAGGCAATATTGCTCTTGAGCATGGAAATAGCTTAAAGTGCGGGAGTTTACACGCATGTAAAATTTCGCGAAATCCAACACAGCACGACCGCCGAGCAGTTTTCACCCCATTCAAAATCAGCGTGGATGCGGGTGAAGTGGACCGCTTTTAAATTACCGCCCTAGAAACGGACCCAGCTTGATGGATAAAACGCATGCTGCTCCCTGTTTTGACTTAATGTTCCAAGTCGAATAGCCGTGCAAAATGATAGAAATCATCCTTCCTCTTTCGTTTTGGAAGTGTGTAAACAAAATCTGGCCGCAATCTCTTCTCCAATTATTCTCCATGTATGTGCTTGGTACGTGGGTGGTCTAACTTAATGAAAGTTAGACCAACGGCTGATGTTCGAAATTGATACACTGGAAAAAAACACATTGGATCTAGAGTCCAAACTTTTAAAAACATCGACAGGAAAAAATACTCTTGATTCAATCGGATTATTGCTTAAATCAAGAAACAAGCCTCCTAATTAAGCAAAAATCTGATTGAATCAAGAGTAATTTTTCTTGTCAATGTTTTCAAGAGTCTGGACTCTAGATCCAATGTGTTATTTTTTCCAGTGTAGGCAAAGTGTTCGAAGAAATTAGACGAAGTGAAAATTGAGCGATCCTTTTAGTTAAAACGGTTGGTTCTTAGAGACGAAGGGAGAATATCATGGACCAACTTAAGGTTCTTGTGGTTGCCGTTAGTCGAGTAATACCCGCCTTTGTTCATTGGGCAAACCACTTGCTTCCACCAATAGAATATCTTCATTTTGCCTTTGTCTTCTTTGTCTTTCGCTTTGTCTATCGATTGCAATAATCAGCTCACAGAGCTATAGGGCTAGAGTTCTTTCGACCAAGATTCATGGTAAGGTAGCAGAAAAGAAGAACGCAAATGCCGCAAGAGAAAGAAAGTAAAAACCTAAATCTAACCGTTAAAAATTGAAGAAATTTACTTTCTGGGGTCAACTCCTGCGATTACATGGCGTTCAACTTACAAAAAAAACCAGAAAACGAGAAAAAAAGAGATTGGTCACATATTCCAGGTAATTAAAATGTCAAACTAATTGTCACATTCTTTGAGACGATTAATTTGGCAGTTATTTTTTCGGCACCGGTTGTAGGCCAAGTTCCTCGAAAGAACAGTCGATACCGGTGCCATTTAGAGCCGTCATTTAAAAAGTTCGTCTTAATTTTCAGCAGAAACCTCATTTTTCACAAGAGCCGCAAAAGAGCGCGATAGATATGTTCGAGCACTTGCGTGTTTCAACAATTAATTAATCTGAAAGTAAAGATTCGCTTCGAATCCGATCTTTCGGAATTTCAGTACGATTTTTCACCTTCGGCAAATCATCTTAATTTGAAGGAGACACATGAATCAAAAAGCTTAATGTCACTCTGCGTAGCTCGGACTTGATTTTTCAGCTTTAACGATTTCGGTTCGATTGAAAAGGATTAGTCTCGTAGAAACGAGCATTTTTAACTCGGGGGTCCCTCAGGTATTTTGAAAGCCTCCTTAATGAAGAATGAGAGTAGTTATGAACATATTCTCGAATATCTCGCAGCGTTGTCTCAAAAAAGAAATTGAGGCTAACTATGAAATGTAAATAATCTCATAATTTATGTCATTTACTTTTGATGGTTTATTTTCGGTAGAAGGTAGAATTAATAACTTTCTAGTCTTTTATTTTCAAGTTAACTTTCTATTTTATCGTGTGGTGTGTTGTATTCCATATTAGTTTATTAATGTGGTCCTTCTCAGTCCTTTGGAGAGCAATTGAATCAGCGAAAACGAAAACACCAATTAAATGCGGTAACTCGACAATGCGCAATTTCAATTTAAAAAAGTCAATTCTCATGAAGGTCGTTAAAGTTTGCGTATCTGTTCCAACTTGGACCTTTAAAGTGCCCCTAAGTACTTGTCTTTCAGCACCAAAGATATTTCCTCACACTAACTTCTTCACCTATTGTATAGTTTTGTGGTTGTCTTGATTATTTTCATTTTTTCGAGTTGGCGTGTTCTCGTACTCACTGATTCAATTCAAAAGTGGACGAATCCTGGATTTTAGGACATTTCTTGAGAATTTCTTAACATCACACGTGCATCACGCTTACGGAATGACACGTATTTTTACAATTTGACCAAAGAACGCTTAGAAATGACTCAGGAAGTGCCTTCAAGTGAATAGCTCAAATCGTTTCACCTTCCGATTTGCGATTTTTACCAGTGACGAGCTTTTAAAGACTTTTTAGAATATTTCTAAAGTATGACTATTGTATAAAAAGTATAATATTGACTAGTCACACGCTGCGTCTCTTTTATTCGTGTTGCATTGCGTGTAAAAATTTATCAATTGTGACCATAAAAAGATATGGACCTTTCGGCTGAAAATTATTCATTACTTTTAATCAACACTTAAATCGCGTTTTTCTCCAACCTAAGAACTTTTGTCTCAGAACTTATGACTAATAGCTCCCTCAATTTTTGAGATTTTAGGATGAAATCTGCGTCAAAATGCCCAAATTTTCTTCAATTGAGGACTTTTTCGTTAAAAGGGCGTATGAGGCTTGCAATGCTGCTACGTTTGTGCAATTTTTTTTAACGTTTGCGGCCGATGAACTTAATTCACATCCGACTTACTTTCTTAGAATAGTGAGGAAAAGCTTAGAGCAAATTTAGGGGAGAATTCATAGCAGAACTGTCGGATAAGTAACTTACAACTGGAAAACTGCGTTGCTTAATTGAAGCAGCACTGGAAACTCTTACACTCTTTTATCGAAAAATTCCTCAATGGACATGTTGCATGTGTGAGGGATTTGCTATTTGACCATTGATTCTTATCGCGAGAAACACGATGGTGCCACTGGTTTTCTGAAATCATCTCCCAAGCTCAAAAAAAGCTCTCAAAATGAGGCCAAAATGGAGGGGATATCCCACCCTATCCTGAAAGTCCACCCCTACATCAAAACAAACTCTCCATGCAAAGATGAGGAGCAAATACATTGACAGGGCTGCCACTTTATTTGGGGACTCTAAAACTGAAAACACGGCATCACTGCTAATGTATTTGCTTTCTATCTTTGCATGGAGAGTTTGTTTTGATGTAGAGGTGGACTCTCAGGGTAGGGTGGGATATTTCTTCCATTTTGGCCTCAACTTGAGAGCTTTTTTTGAGCTTGATATAGTTGATTTCAGAGAAAACCAGTAGCACCATCGTATTTCTCGCGAACTTTTACATAAGAATCAATGGTTAAATCGCAAATCCCTCACACATGCAACATCTCCATTATGCATTAGCGAAAAGTTACGATACGGAAATTTTTTCTCCGGAGAGCAAGGTCCCTTTTCAGATATCCGGTCACATCGGTTGGTTCTTTGGATAATGGTTTAAATCAGAATTAGTGTGCGGAGAAGTTATTTTCAAGTAAAGGAACCAATCCAACGAGAGAGCTAGAAGCGTGAGATGAGATATTGTAGCGAGGAAAAAAGACGGTAAATGAAGATTGGCTAAAAAGGAGGAGAAGTGGTGAAAATCTGGTCGATGGTTGTTCGCGGGAAGAAGAAGGTTGAGTTTAATGGCCGCGTTAAATGGCGAGAGTTTGCCCATTATAAGTAACTCCATCATTCTGCGCGCCTTTGAAGTCGCCACCGCGAATAAAAACTTCATTATGCAGTAGTTTAATTATGATTTACGCCGTCCCAAGCATTTCGTAATCTGAAGGTTATGCGTCATAATTTAACGCTTCGGCAAGTTTATGACACTAAATCATCGCCAAGATTTCAACTAGACTTTCAAAAATTTCGCCCAAATGTCGCCGATACTCGGGCCGAGCGCTGACAAAACCGCGCACCTCCGCCGATGTACCGACCATGGTTGCGCTATCGTGCGTTAAATTCGTTTTAAAAAATGTATTTAGGAAGTCACGGAAGTGAGTAAAATCTTCACTCCAAGCTGTTTGCTACAGTGCTAAGGAAAAACGCCATATGAGCTTTCAAATGTTGCCAAATTTCCTCTCGAAAAATATTTACTATCGAAAAAATTATGAACATTTTTCCTTGAAATTTTCAGAAACTTGGATCAAATACGAACGAAATTTTCTGAAAATTTCAAGGAAAAATGTTCATAATTTTTTCCATAGTAAATATTTTTTGAGAGGAAATTTGGCAACATATGAAAGCTTATATGGCGTTTTTCCTTAGCACTGTGGCAAACAGCTTGGAGTGAAGATTTTACTGAAAATTTTTATGAAATTTTCTGAAAAAGCGGGAGCGAAATATTATTAAATTTTCCTAAAAGTTCCCAAAAATGTGTTGAAATAATTTGGCAACGCCTAATGGTTCATACGACGTGTTTACTTAGCACGGCAGAATGGCTGTCCTCTATGGCTAATCATTTCTTCTGATACACCTGGTTACAACCTAACCTAAAACTTTAGAATTTTGATATTGGAATTTTAAAGGCGTCATGCCTCCCTCAATTTTTGGGCTTTTAGGGTGAAAATTATGTCGAAATGTCCAGACTTTCTTCCTCTACGTAGGGGTACCAAATACTCATGTTTAGATTTTCTGAAAATAAGGTCACTTTTCGCAGACCCTGTCAAATATCCGTATCGGGCTGTAAGAAGAGGATGAAATGTGACAATTTCCAACACAACGCGTGTGAAAGTCTTTTCTCACACAGAAGCTGAGATTAGGCATTTCTCCTCGATGGATTAAGAAAAATGAAGTACGAATTTCTGACACATTGAGGTGTCAGTAGGTTGTTTTTGTCAGAGAGTCAAATTAATAACACGTCTGTATTTCAGCTATGGAAATAAGAGGCGAGATTTGCGGGAGAGAATTCGCGGTGACACTGCGACCTCGTGGCGGCGGAGTTGGCGGTGGAAATGTGTGAAAATTGGCGTAGGTTAGGAGCGCCTCCCCCCCTCCCTAGGTGGCGACCCGGCGCACAGTATACCGATGATGGGAAAAAAGTAGACATGAAATGTTTTACGAAAACTGAACATTTTTACGTTTATTTCATCACATTATAAATCTTAAAGAATGTCGCTCACAGGAAATTTTACGAGAAAACCAATAGAACCTATTGTAAACCTCCACGTTTCGTATAGCGAAGATATACAACCCTTTGAAGGTTCCATATGTAAAGGAACCTTTCCCATTGACTTGCTTCATTGTGCGTC
>NW_017547161.1:5348577-5377877 GCF_001854935.1 Bemisia tabaci
CTCCGTGCACCCTCACGCGAAGATCTTTACAGCTCCATTACCGAGCTCTTTTTTCAAAAAAAAGTTAAGCCAAGTTCACACGCTAATGATGAGAGGTGGAAACGGAGCCATTTGCGTATTCTGCCGTGCCAAGGATAAACGGCCGGCGCACGGTGGATCGAATTGGTAGGAAAGGTCGGACAAAATCTGGAAACTTTAAACGCTGATAACTCCGTTTATACAAAGCTTTGAGATTCTGAAAGTGGTTCCGTTGGTTTCCCCGTAAAATTTTCTTCAAGAAACACCCCTTAAAATTCAAAATGTGACAATATGAACACCAAAATTTGCAGTTTTAGTAAAAAATCTAATGTCCGACCTGTCCAATTGGCTCGATCCACTGTGCGGCTTATGAAAATTTAAACGTTGCAAAATTTCCCCTGGTACACATGTATTTTGTAAGAAAATTATGCATATTTCACCTTGCAATTTGCAGATATTTTAGATTAAATTGCGTATGATAAAGGTACCGCGTCAAACAGAAAGGAACTAAGGCACATCAGCTATTGCCAAATTTAATCGGATAATTTAATTTTTTACATGAAAACGGTCGTGTGGATTTTTGTGCAAATGTCAGTGAATTTTCTCTGTACAAAGCTAATTCCTTAAAATTTTCCTAGGAATCCGCACAAACGTTCCCTTCGTAAAAAATGAAATTTCCCTGTTAAATTTGGCAATAGCTGATGGGGTTTGGTTCCTTTCTGTTTAACGCGGTCCAAATGTGCACTGAAAAATTTGAAGAGAAATATTCTCATGACTCCCAATTAATTTGTACTCTTGCAAAGGAGGCGGCGTTTGAGTGTTGATATGGCGTTTTTCCTATATACGGCGGCAGCATTGGTGTGTTTTCGGGCGGTTTCCTGAGAGTAAAAGCTGTGTAAAACTCAGGGATTGCGATGAGAATTGGAGATGCCAGCTAAGAGAGCGCGCAATGGGCCGCCAGACAATATGTTATAAGCAGTCTAAAGTATGGGCAGTGACTCAGACAAAAAACATATTCAATTAATATTTAATTCAGTGAAAGGGTTTTGTAAAATATAACATTTTGCATGTATGTTGATCTTTCGTATTTTACATCAGATTTTCCCGAATGAAATTAGTTACAATGTTTGAGCTCTGTGTGAATGTGTAGGATTTTGTCATATAATTTCAAATAGAATGATCGCTTTTCTGCTTAAAAAATAAAAGATCGGAGAAATTCATGCAACGTCAAATGTAGTTAATCTGATTTTGGTTAATGCGTCCAATGTATCTAAGGATATGTAAGGGGTTCTCGGATGGTAGCGTTATTATGCACGAAAACTTTCTGAGAGAGTAGAAAACCGGCCCCAAGCGCACACACTTAAAGCAGAAAAAAAGAATGAGATTGAAAAAATTACATTAAAATTGCAAAGCTACTCTGCATCTGCAGCTTCCTGTGTTTGGGCCCGTCGGAATCCGTGTATGAATATGTGTGTAACTTTAATGAAATTGCGCATTTCCCGTTTTGACTTGGGGACAGTTGACCTATATGCAAATACGATGAATAACCCGGTTTAAGCCCACAAGAGCTTACAAAGCATTTCGGCCTTCCTATTCGCTGTTATTGCGAAGCTTTATGCAAGCAGAAGAAGATAGTGCTTATTCCAAACACAGTACGAATCATAATCTTAAGCAAGTTTACTTTCAAAGCACAGCGTCGGAAAAAACCAATAAAAAAATTTAGAGCAGTTGGCTTTTCAGCGGCATTCGCTTGATTTTTTTCTGAAGATAAGAAGCTGTCGTAAACGTGGGAGTCAAGGTATACACGACATCGGTTGTTGTAAACAAAAGTGTTAGTTTAGCAACGAGCATGTAAATACAATGTCAACATAGTATAAGCAGGATTTAAGAACTGAAATCGTGGGATCAGTGCGGAACAATATTGTCGAAACGAAAAATTTGTTTGATGAAGAACTTTCCGGGGAGATTGTTGCCACTCTCAGCTAAAAATCGTTTTGTTGTAGACGACTTCAGGATCAGTTTAACTGTATTTGACGTTGCCTCATCTCATCTCATATTTTACTTTTTGAAAGAGAACTATACAACACCGCAACTCGAAAGTTTGTGAGTGTACTCTCTACATATGATCTAGGAGAAATTCACAGAGTGTTTTTAGGCCCAATTTTGAGTATTGTTATCTTTAAAAAAATAAAACAAGAGAGGAAATTGGACAACTTTCATTGCTGTTAGGTTAATTTTGGTAAAGTGTGTTCATTTCAAGCATCTGAAATTCCTGAATATCTTCTTTCTGAATGAAACTGACACTGTTTACCCTTTTGTTCCAGGTATGTTGAACTTTGCGTGATATCTTCATGGCTGGATGTCTGTCGTAAGGCCCAGTGCGTAAGTTATAATGTTTACGATTTTCATTTGCACTTTTAGCTTTTTATTCACAATTCATTTTTTCGAAAACGGGCTGAAGACGAAATCTTCTACTATAAAAGGGATTTCATTGCATGGGATTTAAATTGAATTGATTAATCATGAAGACAATTTCTCTCAAACTCACTTAGTAGTTACCTGAAAAAAAAATTGTTCTCGGGTAATTTACCTATGCCGAGACTTTTTTGGCCCTTTTTAGGAAGAAGATCTGAAATTTGCTCCACAAAGAGGGACCAATTTACTACCGCGACCCTTACCAAAGTGGAATCGCGAATCTACGGGCCTAATATTGAAATTGACAGATTAAGCTCCTTGGCAAAGGGACATGGAGGGATTCTATTGGTGGAATCGATTGGTTACAATGGACAAAGTTGACATACAGGATGTGGAGGGAACCTATAGGTGGAAGCGAGTGATTACAATGGACAAAGGAGAATAAACCTAACAGCAACTCACGACAGACTGTATATGTATAATTCGTCCACCATTTTCTCCCTAGTCTATGATAACCACCCATCACAACCAATAGGATCGCTCCATACTCTCTATTTCTTCTTTGTCTATCAATATCAATATCAATAATCAGCCCTCTGGGGTCTAGAACCCACAAGAGTCCAGGAGTTAGGTCTAGGAAAAGATGCCTCAAGCGACAGAAAAATACCCCAACTCGGAATGTCTTAAGATTTTATAGAAGCCGCAAGGTTTTCCTTAAGGGATAGATTTCTAGGGATACTTGCTCGACAGAAAACGGGACGAGGTAGGGGGGGGGGTTCAGACCCCCTGGATACCCCGTCGACTATGCCACCACCGGCTCTCTCTGGTAAACACGGCAAAAAAGCGTCAGTGGTCACATCTTCAAACTCTATTTTCAGCGCGATCAGCTTCATTTTGGCGTTGCAAGGCGCGCGCAGAAAAAGCAAGCGACGGAATTATTTGCTCAGTGCAGTTTATTACGCTCGCGTCCGTAATCGGGGGCGTCACTTGGTCGGTAAAGTTGAGGAATTTTCCCGCTAAATTGGCAGGAGTCGGCGACGATTTGGCAACCGCGGCGGCGGTCCGGATGTTTACGGTGATAGCGTAGCGCCACACTGCTGCTCTGCATCGCCGCCGCAGTCGCGCCACCCGGAAAGGGGTCGCCGACGCATCTCCGTGCATCGTCTACAATGTTGCCGCTTTTTAGGTTATATTTGTTTACTTTACGTTGCTTCTAATGCCGTAATTAAAGTTGCTGTAGGTCAGGGTGCGACCCTAGCCGAGGGCACGGCGCGGCGCCAGTGAAAAAATGGAATATAGTTGAATAGGAGAGGTGTGCTATTCACAGAATCGTGTCGATTATTTAAAATTATAGATTTAGCAAACAAACCGTAAGATTTGTCCGATTATTAAGTTTTCACTTCCAGTATCAAAGGAGATATCGCCTTCTAGAAAAACCGTGTGTGACGTCATCTGCCGTGATGGTGCTTGCTTACCACGCTTTCCTCCACGTTAGTTTCATGCGTTTTGTAAGTCGAAGAACCAGTGAAAATTATCGGACTGCATTTTGCAATGAGGATCTACAATCTCTTGCAGCACGTTTCAGCGGTTTACTCACTGTTGTGTCCGATTTCCCTGATTTGTAGCTAAAAAGACCAAATGGAACACAGCATCTTCATAACTAAAAACACAGGTCTAGTTTTAACATTTCGACGGTGAAACTCCCAAACTACATATCTCGCGTTAGTTTGTTTTAAAATCTCTGCTCCCATTTCATTTTTCTAAAGGTGAACAAATCGTCATTATTGTTTGAAGTTTTTTACGGAATTTCCTTCGCTCAGAGAGGAATAATCATCGAAGTTTTTAAGAGTTGATGTTAAATATAGTTTCCTATTAAAAATATACAGCAAGACAGGAAATGTGTGAAGGGTCAAAGCAAAGTACATTGTACCTCGCTGGTAGAAACCGTCGATTTGTGCGTCGGAGCGATTGCGTCGTGAAATATCATCGTTGAACTGAGAAAAAAAGGTTACGGGCTATAAAGAAATACCGTCCATTCCGGGCACGGGAGCCGTAGTTTCGATTGCCTCCGGTGCTACGCCCGGAACTTTCGGCCACTAAGCCCGGAACGCGGACGGTATGTCTATATAGCCCTATGTAGGTCTTTTGTCTATGTCTATGTAGGTACGGCTCTCACGGCCGGAGTTTTTTTTCAGTGCGTGTTGGATGGAGATTCATTTTCAACAAGGCACACTGGAAAAAAAAAAACCATTGGATCAAGAGTCCAGACTCTTGAAAACATTGACAAGAAAAAATACTCTTGATTCAATCAGATTTACGCTTAAATCAAAAGGAAATCCGCTCAAATTAAGAGGCTTGGTTCTTGATTTAAGCAAAAATCCGATTGAATCAAGAGTACTTTATCTTGTCGATGTTTTTAAGAGTCTGGACTCTAGATCCAATGTGTTTTTTTTTCCAGTGCATAGAAAAAGCAGGACATTTTCCAACACTTGGCAACAGCGACTATACATCTTTTTATCGGAAGCGCCGCGCACCGCGACTTAGTAAATTCATTCACGAAGAAGACTTATTCATTCAAGGAGAAGCTCGGAGATAATGGGGTTTTTTTCTCCTAGATTTTACCCTGTCTCCACGCGATGAACATATCGGTGCAACCCTACGGAATTGATCGAAGTCTCCGTGAAATAGGTCAGCTTGGTGTTACAGAATCACGCTTTGACAGGTGCAGCTTATACATCAGCGGAAAAATGTAGAAAGTAAACTTAAGCTGTGCTCAAATGCAAAGTTGCGAATATTCACGAAATGCGCGTCTTTCTGTATACGGTTTAACGTCATCCACCGCGCGAGGTTACCACGCTACGTTTAACTCCGCATTCGTTGATCTGGGATCCTGCGATTTCACTGTTTGCTTTACCTCTATCGCTGATAAAACCAAAGTGCGTATAAATTCGGAATCCAGATTTTGGAATATTTTTATGCTTGTAACGTGATTTTTATGTGAATTTACTTGCAGGCAGTCTATCCATTTAACTTTATCTTTTGTCTGTGTTGCGGGTAGTCAGAAATCGCCGGCAAATTTTAAACGACATGCGTGTCAATTGGACTTATTTATGCTGAAAGGAACTATGTGCATATAGGGCTTGCGTGTAACAAAGTTTCTTTTAGCATAAATACGTCTACTTTGTCAAATTGCAATGATGAGCCACATTGACCTCGTAAAAGTTTCACCGGAAAAGAAATTTAGAAGCACACTGAAAAAAAAAGTTCGGTAAATCCGAACTAGTTAGGATCATATGGAACCACGATTTTGTTCGGTACACACGACCGAATTCTTCGGTCTGCTCAGCCGAACTGTTCGGTCCACTGAACCGAACTGTAAGAATTTATTATGGTTCGGTCGCACAAACCGAACAATCCGGTTGAACAGACCGAATAATTCGGTTGTGTGTACCGAACAAAACCTGGTTCCATATGATCCTAACTAGTTCTGATTTAACGAACTTTTTTTTTCAGTGCACGTCATCGCCTTACAGCGCCTTCAAATCCTATGATACTCTCCGCTTTGCCAGCAGATAGTTAGTTCAGTTGCCCACCCAAAGCAAACTCAACTAATATGCCTGATTTTAGTAAACGTACTCGTGAGTTTCCTGGTTTGCACCATACATTCCGAAGAAAAAAACGGCTGTTTAAATTTCAAGTATAATAATCGGCATTTTCTGTCTTGTTCCTCTGCTTCTCAATTTTTGCATTTTCTTCTCTAACGCAAATATAAATATATCGCGATTTACCAGCGATTGATAATCTCTTGCGACACATTGCATGATATTTGGGGGAAAAAAACGGAAAGAAGTTTGATTTGAAGGGTAAAAAGTGATCTGGAAAATTTTAAAGCCCAATTCAAAAGAAATGGCTCTTAGATCAATTTCTTCCTTCTAAGTACTGATGGGCAATTCAGAAATCAATTTTAAATCATGAGCAACTTTCTATATCTTCAAAATGTGATGAATAATTGCTCAAGCATTCGACAACATGTCTGATCTTACCAATAGCTCGCGACAAATCTGCCGTATGCCAAGGAATACCACTGTTCCCAAAAATTGTCGTATTTCCTCCGAGAAAATATTTATTTCTGAAGAAAGTTACGGAAATATCCTCTCAAAATTTTCAGTCAATTCAGATGTGCTTGCGAACACAATTTTTTAAAAAATTCGAGAAAAAATATATATAGGTTTTCCGGAAAATTCGTATCTTATAAAAGGAAATTCGGCAACGTCTATAAGATCATACTATGCTCTTCCTTAACCTGGCAGGGACACACATCTTCTTTTCCCAGACGAAGGAACGTAACTTAATGGCAAGGTTGTCAAATTTGTTCAGTTAATTCAAGAATATGAGTGTACAGTTTCGAACCGAAAATTCGCTGATTTTTTAATGTGTTAAGTCCGACTGTGATCAGGTGAATTTTTCTGTTAGATAAGCCCAATAGTTGCCTAGTGCAAAATCGGTTTGTGAGTGGAAACTTTGCATTTTTAAATAGTAGTTACGCTCTTTCGTTCAGAAAACGAAGACACGGAACATGCAATATCAATGACTGGTTAAAGGAACGCGGAATGGTCGCTCAAGCGAACCGTGGAAGGGTCGACAAGGCCGTTAACGGATCGCAACAAATAAGTAGGTAGTCCGTGAAGAGTTCACACAAGAGGGAAATATTCCAGTGCAGAAACTGGCGACGTCGGAAAATTGGGGCTCGGAAAAGCGAAAGACTCATATTCGGGGGTGCCTTGGTGCCATGACGAGGCTATTTGAGCCGTGCAATATTGCTCCGTGGAGATAAAATCGTGAACCTTATGAGCCGGAATCTCTCCGCTTATTGTTTTACGTCCACGACGAGCCCCGTTGTATTCAATTTCTAGCTCATTGCCTCTTTGTAGTCGTAACGAAATGCACGTCCGAATGCAACGTAAGTGATCTCAATTGAACAGCGTTGTCAAGTCAATGTCGGATCTAAAATTCCCGCAGCACTCTTACGACCCTTATCTTTTTATAATTCCTTGTATTTCACATTGTTACATGGATATTTTCTTTTCTCACATCACAAGGAATTTTTTTGAAAAGAAAGAACTATTTGGACCGCGTTAGACAGAAAGGAACCAATCCACATCAGTGCCAAAAATTGGGCAGTTTAATATAATTTTTTACTTCAAAACGGTTGCGCGGATTTTCGTGCAAATTTCAATGGATTTTCTCCATATTACGGAGCAAATTCATTAAAATTTTCAAAGGAATCCACACTCACGTTCTCTCATAAAAAGTAAATTGCCCAGTTAAATTTGGCAATAGCTGATGTGGCTTGTATCCTTTCTGTTAAACTCGGTACAATTATGAATAAAAAAGGGGAATAAGCACCAGGGTTCTCGCCCCTTTTTTGGGGTTATCCCCTTACAGTTAGGGGGTTCTAAAAGTATTTTCCTTTGATTTATGAGCAATTAAATAATGTCAAGTTTCTAACTTAATTTGTTCCAAAGTTACGGAGTTAATCCCTGTTGCTGGTAGTGCTGGATTTTTGGATCACCCTGTATTTGTATAAAAAAAATTGTAAACGATGTAAATCCTCGAATTGATAACTTTTACAACACTGAGCATGCCTTCGGGTCTACCTCGGAAATCGAAGGCGAAATGCCAATTTGTGTAACTTCTATGCCTTTTCATGTCTATTCTGCTTCAGTTCAAGCTTTAATGCAACAAATCTGTTGTGTTTCTCAGCGAACACATTCGTCTTTTCCCAGAAGAAGGAATGTAACTGCATCTCAACGTTTCAAAATTCCTACTCGCACTTACATTGTATTCCTACCACCACATTTTTGAAAATTGATACCTACTGTCTTACTGAATTTGTCTCTGGTAACACGTAAAAATCAGGAAGAGTTTGGATCAGAAAGTGCTCAGTCAAGCTCTCGTAAAAATTTGCATGGTTTGAGTCAATTTTGAAACCTTAAAATGGAGTTACGTTCTTTCGTTTAAGAACGATGAATTGTTTCTTCCTACGGGAATATAATCTCAGTTCGCGAAGGTAAATTTTCATAAGTTCGGACAATTTTCGTCAAGTTGGGTCGGAATATCGGATCTTGAGAATTCGTTGACGAACTAAACGTACCCCTTTTTTCCATAGAGACGCATTAAGTTGCATCATAGTTCAGCAATTTTAAGTCCTAAACGTGGCACATCAAAGTTTTAACACTCCTTCTCTGAAAACTACGTATTTCTTTAATTGCCAACTCCCCAACGTGAGTTGAGCTCTACCAAAGGTGTGAATTCTCCCATTTAGTGGCGACTTTGCATGTTGCCAATACTGTTTTTCCGTCATTTAAATCTATTAAACATATCGATTTAAGTGAGACAAGCTGTCTCACCTAGAATTGATTGTTTAACATACTCTTAAACGGAGGAAGAACAGCTTTGCCAACTTACAAGAAGTGCTACCGCTCTCTTTTCAATATAATGTCGCAGTGAAATCTAATACTCACTTTTTTTCCTTGTTCGCTCTAAAAATCTGACGGGCCGATTTTCATGATTTTTGCGGCTATTGATAAGCGTTAGTCTCTAAGTGAACCCGCTCTATTTACATTAACTCACGGGGGCGCGCGAAGCGGACCTCAGTGAGGCCGAAACGTTCCCTGGAGGTGGGGCTGCGTAGCAGCCAGGGTGGTATACACTGAGAAAAAGCTATGGTTTATAAACCTATTAGTGGTAAATATGGAACACCTATAATAGTCGTAAATAAACTAATGATTCTCGGTCTGTGAACCATACTAAGGTCTCTGTACCTAATTAAGGTACAGAGACCATAACTAAGGTATATGTGCTATTATTATATGTAGAGGTACTACTATTAGTGGTGTTCCATATTTACCTCTAATAGGTTTATAAGCCATAGTTTTTTCTCAGTGTAGGGTACACCGGTACACCCCGTAGTAGTCAAAACATATCATCACAAATGAGGAAAATTTCCCGGCCAGGTTGGCAACCTCGAGTGAGAGTAGAGGGAATCTTTGATCCATTGCGACATCGTGTCCCGTTGTCTCCGAACTAATAGGGGCCCAACACCAAGACTCCAACAGGTCCAATCCCAAGTTGAGAGACAGGGAGCAAGGAGCAAGGGCCCTAATTACACGGCGGCGCGCGCGAAGTTTCCGCGGCGAAATCTTCGAGTCGGCGAAAAGTTAGGCGCTCCCGAGTTGGATTTTTCCGAGCGGGTCGCTAATAACAAGATCCGACGGTTATGAGAGCTTTCTTTCCTCATCAATCAACCGAGGAACTTCACACATCAAATTAGCCATGCCCCGGCGAGCACAGGTGGAGGCCACCTTTGCTCCCGCGCTCGGGAAGAACGACACATGAGCATCGGGCTGTTGCCATATCTCTTGCATGAAGAACAGATTTTCCGGAGTGCCCGTGAATTGGATCACACTGGGAAAAAAATACATTGGATCTAGAGTCCAGACTCTTAAAAACATCGACAAGAAAAAATACTCTTGATTCAATCAGATTCAAGCTTAAATTAAGAACCAAGCCTCTTAAAAACGGATCTCCTTTTGATTTCAGCTAAAATCTTATTGAATTAAGAGCCCTTTTTCTTGTCAATGTTTTCAAGAGTCTGGACTCTAGATCCAATGTGTTTTTTTTTCCAGTGCAGTTATCAAAACCTTGTCAGGTAAAACCAAATGTGCTAAGTAATCGGGGGAAAAATAATAATTATAACCTTTCGATGGCCATGAAGTCAAATTGGATAGGGAAGAGGAAACATTTTTACTTAATGAACGAAGCGTCATATGCACTACTGACAATCTTCGGCACAGAGTGAGGAGCGCACCATTGCATTGCCAATGTTAGATATTTGCACAGTGACATGAATCTTTATGCCATTCAACGATATTGAGAGTGTTCGGCATGAGTAAGGATCAATTTGGATCATTCTGACTATACAGTTTGCTAACTTCATAAAACTTCTGAAAAATGCAGACATATTCATTCATGAATTGAATCAAATATTTAATTTCCATTTGAAAAAAGGGCCATGGAATACTCCTATAAGAGTGTGTTTCGTGAACCACAAGCAATTGTGAAAGTCCCGCTTAATTTACAAAAATTTCAAAAACCAAAAATTTTCAATAATCGCTCAAATCCAAATGCAACAGGTTTTCGCACGAAAAGTCCCAGGGTGAAGGTTTTTGGTCAAAAAAACCACTCAATCTTCAAGATTTGGATATAATGTTCATAGAAACGATGCAAATCCTCTAAAAAAATCCTCCCTGCAACAACTCCTTCCTCATTTTTCGATTTTTTGGCCGCATGAGGTTCGGAACATTGACGTATTCATTTTCCTTTAAGCTTTCTACAATACCTAGTGTATTTTCATTGTCCTCGGTATAAGGGAAAATAAAATAAATAAATAAATATTAATATAACTCATATAAAATGTAAGTAAAATACAATTTTAAGGGCCTCTCAAAGACAGACATTTAAGCGGAGTAAATTGGCCAACATTCGAATGTCCATGCATACGACGTTTTTCCTCATCACAGTAGTTTAAAAGTTTGCTTTTCATGAAGGTCTCTTTGCCTCAAGCGTCGAGGCGTTTTTCGAAAGTTAGTTGCTCTATAATTGCGTGCCTTGAACCTTTCTCCGCCTTGCGGTAGCGTTGATCTCTTGAGTTTGAGACCTCTATTTAAGTTACCCCGTCGTTAAGTAGCTACTTCAGAAAGCACTATCAAAAGACTCCACCATGGAAAACAAGCTCATATAAAGGAATATTTTAATTTTTGACCATTCGAGCGATTCTTCCAAAGCAATAGTCATTCATATATTTATTTATTTTTTTTCGGAGGGGAAGGGGAAGAGTAGAGTTAATTGCGACGGGTTGAATAACTGGAAAGACGTTGATGGAAATAGGACCAAACTGATCATAAAGGGACCAGCTTTTTCGATGTATTTAAGGGACGATCTGTCGACTGCTAAACTCGGAAAATTCGTATTCCCGATTGCAACGTTCAAAATCTCCACTAATGCTTCAGTTATAGGAAAGAAAACTCAAGATCATTCAAAAGTATTCTTGGGATGTTCAGGCGATATTTTGGTTGGTTTACTTTAAAAACAAGAAGTCATGAACGGAGATTTTGAAGTGCTTTGATAGAAAAACGCACTTTTAATTACATCAACCATTAGTATGTAACAGTAAAAAGCGCCCTAGTATTGCTCCGAGACATCTTTTTCAGGAACTTATTAATGTCACATTGTGTCGAAAATCGGATTTCGAGGCTCCCTCTCTCTACCCTCGGAGACATAACTTTTGAGCCAACAGCGGGAAGAAAGTTAAATTTTAATACGACACGACAAACCACAACTTTGCACAGCTTTTCCTCAATATTGAGATTATTGAACTGTAAACTTCTAACCGCCGTAATTTCGATTTGGATCGTTATTTGTGGCTTTTGTCTCAAATGTCCGTAGGACCATGTCTCTGTGCTTTTATAGAAATACATCAAAACAATGGCGACTCTTGAAAGTTAGCAACACTATTTACCCCTTCCCCCCTTCCCCCATTTATATGCATCAGGACCATGTCTCTGTGCTTCGATAGCAATACATCAAAACAGTGGCGACTCTTGAAAGTTAGCAACACTATTTTACCCCCTCCCCCCCATTTATATGCATGTAAACCAATCAATTTGCCTCACCTAAAATCGATATTTTCAATGTTTTCCAATTAGAGGGAAAACATTTTTACCAACTTGCAAACTCGTCTCTGCAAACGCATAGAATTCAAGTTAATCAAGGAATGTGATCAGAACCATTTTCTCCCGTAACCAACAGTGGCGTCTCTTTAAAGTCAACATTATTTTACCCCCATTTAAATGTATGAAAACAATCGATTCGCAGGTTGCTTCACAAAAAATCGATATTTTCAATGGATTCAAATGGAGGGAAAACATTGTTGCCAACTTCAAAATGACCAAACGCGCATGAAATCTAAGTAAATCAAGGAATGCGATCAGAATCATTTTCTCCCGTAACCAACAGTGGCGACTTTTTAAAGTCAACATTATTTTACCCCCATTTAAATGTATGAAAACAATCGATTCGCAGGTTGCTTCACTAAAAATCGACTTTTTCAATAGATTCAAATGGAGGGAAAACATCGTTGCCAACTTGCTAAATGGACAAACGCATGAAATTCAAGTAAATCAAGGAATGCAATCAGGATTATTTTCTCGCGGGTCATCGCACCGGGCTCCGGTCGGCGGTGAAGAGTCATGATGATCCACGCGTGGTCATTTAGCTGGAAGCTGGCTTTTTTGCTCCGGAACCGCTGGCTCGGCTAATGAGGAGATGCAATAGAAATGTAAATACACCCGACGGAGTAGGACGTTGAGCAAATAAAGCGAGTCAGGGCTCCGCAAGGAGAAATACTTGCGTACACAAACGAAACGCAGGTATTGGAATAAAACTTAGTAGGAAGAAACAGGGTTGTAGGCATAAATTAGGTTGTCCCGGACAGCGTCGCAAGATTGCGCTGCGGATTTGACTGTTGATATACAGGGTAATCCAGGGTTACAAGGCCAGGCACGGCGTGTTCTATGGGTCAAAATAAGAACTTTCTGATGTATAAAGTTGTTTTTTTTTTGCAGTCAATTTGCCTTCCACGCGGAGAAAAAAACCTCGTCCGTGGGACCCGAAGTTCAGGTCATATGGATCTCTGAAGTTTTCGGATTGAGCATCTGAACACTTTAGGTCTAGCTGTCGAGGTTCGGATCCCACATCTGAAACTTCAGTTCTTACATCTGAAGTACTTCAGATGTTAGAACCGCAGTTTTTCGGTTGTGAAAACCGAAGTACTTCAGACGTATAAGAACTGAAGTTTCAGATGTGTGATCCAAACCTCAGCAGCTGGACCTTAAGTGTTCGAATGCTCAATCCGAAAACTTCAGAGATCCATATGACCTAAACTTCGGGTCCCACGCACGAAGTTTTTTTCTCCGTGTATTCCACTTAGTTTTCCTAAAGAGCCCCCAGTCGGAGCTACACCCCCAAATTTCGGAAAGCTAATCGTTTTTCCTGAATTTTGTCAACGGTTGTGAACCAAATCTCATGAAAAGTACTTTCCTGTACTTTTATGTCCTGAATTCATAAATGAACTCAAAAAAATCGAAATCTCAATATAAAGAGGGCGTCTGGAGGTGTTACGGCTCCGCTTCAGTCTGCCGTTTAACCCTAGATCACCCCATATGGCAAAATACTACGACCAAATATTTTAAAATTCGATTGCGAGTGACTAGCGCAGTGGACGACAACCAATGCGATCTAGGGTCGACCGTAGTGGATCGCGCCCATAGGTGGATCCGGATACCTCGAATGGTGGGTCCGGCTGGGGGCGTCCCCCAGAAATGTTTCGAATTTTTGAAGGAATGCATTATTTATATAACAAGGTGGTGAAATGGTGCTGGGCTCACACCATTTCGGGGGGAAAACGAAGCCAAAAAGTTCCAAAAATTTAAATTCGAGTCAATCAGTTTTTTGAACTATAATGGTGTTCAGCTCAGGCATCTTGCATTGAAATATTACTTAAGTTGTATAATATATAGTTCGAGTGCAATATGTAGTTTTAGTTAATCCCGTCATGAATACTAATCAAATTTTATCGTTTTTCCTTCTTCTTTTGTCCGTTCTTTCCTTCTTCCTTCTTTCTTATTCCTCTTTTTTTCCCACCTTTTTGGGCGAACGGGAGGGAGAGGTGTACGTCTTTACGCCCCCACCCTGGATCCGCCTATACTCGCAATTGATTTTGAACGAGGTTGCATACAGCCCAAACATTTTGTTAGGTGAATGTAACCTGAAGTAAAAGGAACTAAAGAATATTAACCTCGCTGTTAGATTACTTTGTTCTCTACTTCGCATATTAGCACAAAATTTCGGTTACTTTTTCAGTTAGTTGATTGTATAATAAGCCCAAAGTTGACTTCATTTTTCTCACTAATACGAGAAAAGCTCGCGTAGAGTGTCATTCCCATCACGGAGTGAAGCTGTTTGGCGTAATGCTAGTGTGGAAAATGACGTCATTGTAAGCTAATCATAGAATCAATCAACTTGTGTCTATTTGACTGGCGTGCACTAGAAAAAAAGAACACATTGTATCAAAAGTCCGGGCTCTTGAAAACATTGACAAGGCAAGCCAAAACGCCTTCAATTTTTACGAATGCAACGCTATCAACTCCGGAACACGAATAGTTGCATCAAGGCGCTACATCCTATGTGAGCTGTTTTGCGTCCTGTTTCCAAGAATCAGGTATGGAAGGTCAATGACCTGTCTTGCTGTGAGTGTAAATATTGGTCAGTGGGTTATTCTACCAACATTACGGATCATTGACCTTTCGATTTGCATGATCGGTGTGGCATTACGTCTGCTAAGTTCAAAGGTCACTGACCCCCCGAATATGATTTTAACTGACTCAAGTAGGTCAGTGAGTCAAAGCAAGAGAGGAAATGACCTAATGCGCTTTAATTTAAAAATGGGTCACTGTGTTACGGGCTGAGCTAAAGGTTAATGACCTGTCTTTCGAGTGCAAACATTGGCCATCGATTTCATGATGAAAAACCACTAATGTCCATCATACCAGCTTTTAGTTGTATTATGTTGATAATGTTAATACTCTTCGAGTTGATGTAAAAACATGAAAGTTGTGCAAATGCCCGTTTTGGGATCGAGATACCTGAAATTAAGGGATAACACCACCTCCACGGTTCTTTGTAACCCTGAAAAGTAGTATCAACCCAAAAACTCTGAAGACTGAAAAAATCGACGATAGCGGTCTCCGCACGATGTGATCCACTTATAATTAGGCGGAGAGTAGCGCCAGCGGTTTGCTGTGCAGCACCACGCACTGGAAAATTAAAAAAAAAACACGTTGGATCTAGAGTCCAGACTCTTGAAAACATTGACAAGAAAAAAAAATCTTGATTCAATCGGATTTTTGCTTGAATCAAAACGAAAACCGCTTAAATTAAGAGGCTTGGTTCTTGATTTAAGCTAGATTCTGATTGAATCAAGAGTACTTTTTCTTGTCGATGTTTTTGAGAGTCTGGACTCCAGATCCAATGTGTTTTTATCCAGTGTGTCTAACCGCTTTGCTCTTTACACTTTTTCTTTCGGTGCACTCACTACGATGCAAGTCGTGTGCATTTGGAGCGGAGGAAAAAGTGCATGAAGCAGGCGATGCACTTTTGATCGGGAGGCGATCTGGCAGCGAGGCCCCGGAATCAGTGCTCGCTCGCTCATTTGGCGGCGGCCGTCGGCGCGGATGTTTATGATTTTCCCGTCGCGGACGGCTCTTTGATTAAAAATCATGGATTTCGTAATTTCTCCACTATTTATGCCGACCGGCCACGTTTTTCAACGTCCGGGCTCCGCCACCCGCCGCGCCGCGCCGCCCCGCCCGCACCGCACCGTCCGACAAATTGAGTCGCCGGGAATATTTTCACAGATACCGCCGATGCCATGTGACACGCATCCAGCCTCCCGTACTAAGGAAAAACCCCGTATGGACCCTCTGCCCTTGCCAGATTCCCTTTGAAAGGTTGCCCGCGGTCTGGAAAACCGTAGAGTACCTATATTGAGAGAGTATGGCCACTGGAGTTACCACCTCTGATTGGCTTAGCCATCTTAGGCTGAATGGAGCCCTTAGGACCCAAAAATGGCGGACGCCATAAATTAATGTAATGCAAAATGACTCAAAATGTAGTTTTCTTTGCTTATCGTAACGAGAAATTTACTCAAATGCACTATTGCGACATCTTTACATATTTTTAAGGCTAATCGTGTGCAATTTTTGAGAAAAATTATCTTAAATGTAGTAAGGTTGGCAGCAAGTGCGGTTGGTGATAACCGTCAAAAGTTGGCAATGACCCCCCTCCCATCCACAAAAACCAAAACAAAGCACCGCCATTTTTGGGTCCTAAGCCTCTCCATGGGGCCCAGTGGCCATACTCTCTCAATATAGGTACTTTAGAAAACCGCATTGGAATATGAAGTCACGGGCTAAATAGACATACCGTCCGTTTTGGGCTCAGAGGCTGAAACTTCCGGGTGCTGGAGCTGTAGCTTCGATTGCTTTGGATGCTCTGCCCGGAACTTTCGGCATCTGAGTCCGGACCGCGGACGTTATGTCTATATAGTCTGTAAGTACGGCTTCCACGGCCGGAGTTTTTTTTTCAGTGCAGGAGAGTGAGGGAATTTACCGATGTGCGTTGAGCAGAAGTGACTATAATTTAAAGGGGATACATCAAAGCGGAAGTTTTATTTAAATGTAAGGGAAAGTCAGGATTTCCGAACATTTTGGAGCCAGCGAAAAGGAAGAAACGGTAATCCAGGATCGCGCGAATGGTCTAAGAAAATATATCGATGGTGAAACTACCAAACCACGTATCTCGGTTTGCGACGTCGCAGATTTCCTGTCATACTTTATTTTTTAAATGAAAAACTACTCAACGTCCAGTCTTGAAAATGTCTGTGATTTTTCCTTTTCGTGCGGAGAAAATTTTGTGAAAATTTCAAGGAATGATATTGATTTGGTCTACTTCAAAAAAATAAAATGTGAGCGTAGATTTTTAAACACCGCAAACGAGATGCGTGGTTTGGTAGTTTCATCGTCGATATGAGGATTGCGCTAAAAAGTCACGAGGATTGCGCAAATAGAAGCCTTAGCTTCTGCTACAGGAATGCGCGAATTTAAAATGAAGTTAATATAAGGTAGAAGTTTGGCAGAACAAGAAACATGCAGTTGGAAACTGAACGCATTTTCATTTTAACGCTAGTTGAGGTTAGTGTTGTTGACAAGTCATCGATGTCATCCCCTCTACAGTTGGAAAATAAACGCATTTTTTACGCTAAAGCTAGTTCAGCGAGTCAATTGTTGAATCGTTATCGAATGACCTTGATCGATAAAAAGCATTGCCAAGATAAGGATATATCGATCGAGTTCATTAGATAACGATTCAACAATCAAGCCATAGGTTAGTTTGTTGACAAGTCATCGATGTCTTACCTTCTGATGATAAATGAAGTGAAAATATCGAATAATGGTCGTGGGTATAAAGAACTTTCCTAACTTCTCTCGGAAAAAATATTTGATCGGGAGAAACGAGGCAACAGTGGAATGCTCATACGGCGTCGAAACACAACATGAGCCTTTTAAGCTCTATTCCTCGATGCCGCGATTATTCTAACAAGGGTTCGAATAATCGCGCCGACCACAGTGCGCCGGCGCTGAACGTATATTAGCGCCTGCAAGACTGCAGGAATACCTCACGCATTGCGCCAAATAGTGCGGCCAGCGTAGCGCCTACAAGACCGCATGAATACTTCTCGCATTGCGCTAAACGCAGTGCAGTCCGCCAGTTGGCGTCTAACGCATATCAACGCCTATAAGACTGTAGGAATGTTGTAGGACTGCGTGTCATCATTCTTGACTTTCTGCTTTAGTTTTTACTTCAATTAAAGGGAAAATATGTATCCTCATTGTAACGATTCAGAAACTCGGATGATTTTTAATTTTTGTTGGTTACATTAAAAGAAGAAAGAACGAACAAAAACTATCCCTTCGAAATTTTTAATACTCTTATTTGAGATTATTTAGGTAAATTCGTGAAAACTTTTAAGAAAAACTGTGCGTAGCTTTTTTAAAAACATTTCTTAAACGTAAACCATAAAAGTGGTGAATGACGTTTCGATCAGAGATAAATATGCACTTTCATTCGGGTGCACCCATCGGGTTGTGAATCCGTTCATCTCTTAAAAAACTTGAACATGGTTCTTCTACGATTTTCACGTGTAGTCTTCTTCGGTGTCTGGCTGCCGTGTAGCGGCCGTAGGCCACTTTATAAAGTACCTACGATATAAAAGTAACTGGACAATATTTTCATAATCTAAGAAGCAGGCT
Organism: Bemisia tabaci; assembly: GCF_001854935.1. Lineage (NCBI taxonomy): Eukaryota > Metazoa > Arthropoda > Insecta > Hemiptera > Aleyrodidae > Bemisia > Bemisia tabaci. The sequence goes on from NW_017547161.1 coordinate 5,367,000, forward strand.
TATGTGAAGACTTTAACATAAAAAATAATGGAAATCGGCGAAGTCAAATGGTAGAATGAACCATAACAAAAGTGAAATTTTGAGGTTCAAAGATCTTATAGTAATGATGACGATGCCCTCAAAAGAGAATTTTTTATAGGGGAAATTCGGCAATATCCGGGTGTTCATGCGGCGGTCTTGCTCTGGGATGAGCAGATTGATCTGCCATTTACACCAATGGAAAAAGACCGATTATCAAGGTGTCCGCAAGAAACATCATGATAATCGATTCTTTGCCGTAGCTTTAAATGGGAAAAATATCGATATTCCACGATTTACAATTCACCACTGCGGATCTCATTTTGCGATGAATCGATTGATTAAACCAACTGCGAACTGATTATTGAAATTGATGGACAAAGCTGTAGGCAAAGAAGGCATAGCGAGTAAAAAGCGATCCTATTGGTTGAAATGAGTGGTTCCGATAGGCAAAGGGAGAAAATGATAGGCTAACTGTCGGGTCTCTCGTGGGTTGCCGTTAGTTAGTCTATTACCTACCTCCTTTGTCCATTGCAACCACCCGCTTCCACCAATAGGATATCTCCATATCTGTTTTGTCTCCTTTGTCTATGGCTTTGTCTATCAATTTCAATAATCGGCCCGCTGGAAAGGATCGATTATCAGGGTATACCTTAATAATCGATTTTTCATCTTCGCTTAAAATAAGAAAATATCGATAGTCCACGATTCACGTCCAGCCTCTGCGCGCATGCTCACATATGCAGTTTAATTATCATTCGAGAATGGAAGTCTAGCATTCGGGTTCGAACCGCGGGAATATATTATCAGGAATCTCGTGTACATACGTGGTTTTTATTAAGGAGTCGGGGCTCTATCGGGTCTTGTTAGATATTTCGTTGCGCGTCTAATCGCCCCGCTAATGGCTTCACAAGTGAATTCGGCTCCTGGATTCACCTGTCAAAACATGAAATGTTGAGTGGATATGCATCCACTCAGGGCTCCCAAACTTCGACCCGTAGACGAAGAATTTAGCTTTGCCGTCTTACCGAAGATAGTCGTTACGGAACTTCGGAATCGAGTTTTTTTTCTTCAAAATCTCAGTAATCGGCTTAAGGGCCGTCCCTGAATTTCGTAACGCACTTTTTCGGGGTCCCCCTCTTCTCCCTTGTAACGCGTTTGTAACGTACACCTCTATGCTTTAACACGCAAAGATAAAATGGCGTAACGCTCTCCTCAACCCCCCCACCACCGTACAGCGTTACGTAATTTAGGGGCGGTCCCTTACATTAACCGAGTGATTCCGCTGAAACGGAACATTCTTGGTTGCGTTTTGGACACAAAACAAATGCGCTGGTTACACGCTCAAATTTCCATCAATTTCCGATCAAATGGTGACTGGTGCGCACCACCTACCATCAAATTTCTGCGGCCTGCAAAAATTTGATGGTAGATGATGGAGCTGTAGGGCTCATCCATCATCTGATTTCCACACACCGTGCTTATTTCATGCTTATTTCAATCAACACGCTGTTTTAATTAATTTTACTCATCAATCTAGATAATCATCGACCGCCATCTTGGTCATCATTTTGATCGGAATTTGACGGGAATTTGATCGTGTAACCAGGCCAAAACACAGTTTCAGGATAGAAATTGGTAAAAGAGGGCGGCACTTTACCCGACAGAACTGTTGTCATCGGCTCTCTTGAGGAATTATGTCACATACTGCTGTCTTGCCTGAAATTACGTCATTTTTGCGCAGATGCGGTTTTCTCATATGTCTCGTTTTTATACAATTAAGATGAATTTTGCTGTTATAGCTATTTCAAGAATTTCATCTGAAAGAGCTCAAACGAATTTTGAAGGAAACTCGATTTCGAAAATTTGACATTTCCTGCGCGCCTTGCTATCACGGCAGTATAAAGGTTGAACCCCAGAGACAAGAGATCCTCCACTCGTATCTTGGCCATGGTTGAAGCTTTTACTTTCGGGACTTCAGCTTTCTACCGTGGACTTACCTACATGGTTGATGTTCAACAACATGCTGGCAGTTTCCTTTTGTAAACAAGCCGAAAATGGCCGAAGTTTGGGAAACTTGTTTGGCTCATGACGTTACCCGAAGCTCATCATCCACCATGTAGGTAGGTCAACAGTCGAAATTAGAATGATGACTGTTGCTTTCTTACAATTGTCCACAAGGAATTGTTGAATCCCCGAAAGTAAAAGCTTCCACGTATCGCCAAGAGGCCAGTGTAGAGTACCTGTATAGCGAGAGTATGGACAGATCGCTTCATGGAGGGCTTAGGGCCCAAAAGTGCAGCCACCCCTCCAACCAACTTCTAACGCACAAAATTTCACTGCCAGTCTGCAGATTCCAAGTCTAACCAAGATGGCTAAGGATGTACATAAATTAGCGTTCTTCCGCAAAAATGAGTAAATCTATGCAAAAACTAAGTCAAATACGTGCTTTATAAACGATAGTTCGTAACAATTGTATTGATAAATCGCTGTGGATAAATGAAATTCATAGGTTCGCTGCATTTCTGGGCCCTAACTTTATTCGCGGAGGCATTGGTGAAGGCCTGATGGATTTCCAGAGTTTCGCATCTGTCTATACTCTCGCTATACGGGTAATCTAAGCCAGTGAAGGTTTCTTTTCTCTGTTAAATCCCAACGATGACCCCGGTGAGCACCATCCATCCGTTTGGTGAACCCCGAAAACAAAGATCGAGTCAGCGAGAAAATACATATGCATGCACTGGATTGGATTCACACGCTCTACCCTATCCGAAGCTAAAACACGGCGAACATTGCTTTGAAGATAGGAAGCCCTGGACGCGGTTGAGGAGCCCGGCGGCGGTGCATCGAAGATCGGGAGGCAGCGGGCAGCGGTGACGGCGTGAAAGACGGCCGTATTAGGAAGCAAGCGCGCGGGCAACATTTCATCGAAAGCGGAAAGCGACCGATGGAGCATCCAGCATGAGCTGCATAACGGCATTTCCCCGTCGCCGAATCCCGGGTCCCGGGTCCCCGGCGCGAATCAAAGGCATCTCGTGGTAATTGATGGCGTTTCGTAATTAGTAAAACGCATCCGGACGATCGGAACCCGCCCAAAAAGACGCCCGTGTCGCCTGTCATCGGAATGGTCACCGACCGGCTAATCCGGATAGAATACTCGACTCCGGCCTGTCATCGTGGATTAAGCTCAGGGTCTAGCAAGAATTCCTGGAATTTATGCAAAAGGGGGCTATCTACATCTCAAGATTTTAAGAGGGAACGTCTTTGCCAATAAGCCTGTTGCATATGTCAGCTAGAACAAGAAGAAGAGATGCTTCTTACGGCCTTAATGAAACACTGGAAAAAAACACATTGGATCTAGAGTCCAGACTCTTGAAAACAACGACAAGAAAAAATACTCTTTATTCAATTCGATTTAAGCTTAAATCAAGAACCAAGCTTCTTAATATGATCGGATTTCCTTTTGATTTAAGCTTAAATCCGATTGAATCAAGAGTCCTTTTTCTTGTTAATGTTTTCAAGAGTCTGGACTCTAGATCCAATGTGGTTTTTTTTTCCAGTGAAACCGAATTTATGGGGAAATTGAGAATATTCTTTTAAAAATATTTCAGACAATTTTGTACACAATTCTAGAATTTTCAAGGAATAAATACATAATAAATTTCGTCAAAAATACATGTTTTATCAAGATGAATTATGCATATGTGTACATAATGTTCATACGGCGTTCTTCCTTAGCACGGCAGGATATCCAATACGCCTGTTGAATACTTCAGCCGTAGAGCAACAATACTCGTGAGAGTTGCCTCTTACAGAAAATGGCTCAAAAATTACGATGAGCGCATTGGGGAAGTCTGAAGTGCGCTTTTAACTTCACAATTATCTCCGTACGCAGTATGCGTGTTTTTAAGCTACACGCTTTAAAAATGACACTATGGCACAGGTGAACATTCCGTAAGAGAAGTTGTTCCACCCAACCCTTGCGCACTAGGTTGTTACGCAACATTCAACAAGCAAAACGCACTTTAAGAGATGGGTTTTATCAATTGGCGAAACTCGAAAAAATATCACTTGAACTTGTAACATAACGCTTCGCTCTACATCCAAAGTTACGAGGGGCGTTCAATAAGTAAGTATCCCCCCTTTCTAAAATCCATTAGAATGGACCAATTTTAAAAAACTTGGGCTCAAAATCTTCCTTAGGATATTTTAAGTTCAACAAAACAAACCGCAATAAAATCGGACCATGTCCGGCCGAACGCGAGCCGTTTGAACGCGCCGAGGTGCTCGACGCTCCCGCCGAATCCGCGAGGATTTGAAGTCCGCTACAGGAGAAGAGCTTCTCTGCCAAAGCCTCAGTCGTTCATCACTGACGAAAAATCAAAGAAATTTTTGTAGAATAAGGGGCTTACCTCACTTCTCCACATAACCAGCTCGATCCAAGCAAGTCTGATACTGAGACTAAGAGAACAGCTTTTGGATGCCTCGCGCGTGGAAGTCTTTCAGCTGACCGCGGATGAAAGAGTGGACGGCTTGTTTGACCTCTTCCCCTGATTCAACATTAACTCCTCCAAGGCCAGATTTCAGGAACGGGAATAAATGGTGGTCTGGTTTGCCGTATTATCGGTTATTGGTCTGGTATTATCGTATCTGAAATCTGAACTCGGAGGAGTTAATTTTTAATCAGTGGAAGAGGTCAAACAAGCCGTCCACTCTTTCATCCGCGGTCAGCTGAAAGACTTCCACGCGCGAGGCATCCAAAAGCTGTTCTCTTAGTCTCAGTATCAGACTTGCTTGGATCGAGCTGGTTATGTGGAGAAGTGAGGTAAGCCCCTTATTCTACAAAAATTTCTTTGATTTTTCGTCAGTGATGAACGACTGAGGCTTTGGCAGAGAAGCTCTTCTCCTGTAGCGGACTTCAAATCCTCGCGGATTCGGCGGGAGCGTCGAGCACCTCGGCGCGTTCTAACGGCTCGCGTTCGGCCGGACATGGTCCGATTTTGTTGCGGTTTGTTATGTTGAACTCAAAATATCCTAAGAAAGATTTTGAGCCCAAGTTTTTTTAAAATTGGTCCATTCTAATGGATTTTAGAGAGGGGGGATACTTACTTATTGAACGCCCCTCGTATAAATACATAAACTTTCCTCTGCAGTTGATTTCTTTCACGAGAACTCTTTTTCTCGTAGATTTTGGAGAGAAAACCGTCTCGTATATTTTTTTTCTCTACCATGACGGATTCCTTTGGCGACTAGGTGTCGCAGAGCGCCCTAGCGTGCCGTAAAATCAGCCACTTATACATACATTTTGGAGAGGAAATGTGCAACAGGGTGCTTTAGCTCATGTCCTGTCCGGTGCCGCATTCTCGACTCGACTACGTCTATCGGAACTTTGTCCGCGCTATCTACCATCAATTTAAATTGTTTTAAAGTTTAACTTAACTACTTTTTTGCACTACCCACGGACGTGGAAGACGGAGGTTTTTTACCGCCAAGTTTGTTAATCCTGGGTGGGTTTTGGTTTGATTTTGGAGTCGCACTCGAGAGATGCATTTGCCTCGCGTTTTAATTCCCTCATCGATCATCCTCTCGGACTCTCTCGACGCGCGTCGTAAGGGTGTATCTTCATCGCTATGTGAGCCTCGGAAAGCATGAATTTATACGAATTGCAGGGCCCACGTGGGATTTGGGATACGCCCTTAAGTCAGAGGAGCGAAATACCACACCGTAATGACGTCACCAGTGTCACCGTTGTCCGTCGGACTCACGCAGCTGCAATTTCTGTCAAGAGGTTTTTTAAGACGATTTTTCTCTCTCAGGTTCCCGTGTTTCAGCAGTAGCGTAGCGGTTTTTGCAATATGTAGATTTTCCTGCTATTTAAACCTACTTGGAAAAGGATCGATAACAAGGTGTTTGCTTAGTAATTTATTCTTTACCATATCGATAATCGACCGTTTACGCCTCGTCACTGTTTTTCAGGGTTCTATTCAGAGCCCTGCCAGGCCAGGTTCGTTCCCTCCGTATTGACGGTGAAACTATCTCAACTAAAAAAAAAAAAAAAAAAAAAAAAAAAAAAAAAAAAAAAAAAAAAAAAAAAAAAAANAAAAAAAAAAAAAAAAAAAAACCTTAAAAGAAGTATTATGTGCAACATACCCTTTAAATATAGCTATTTTTCACCTGAACGTACGGATTATTTAAAGAGGGAGGTAACTGCCAAATTTTCAGAAATTAAATTTTTAATGGAATCTTATTTTTTGAGGATGGACGTATTTTAATACCGAGCGATTTTACCAAAATTGCTCTTCCGACGAAGCGAGTTTTCTCAAAACTTGACTTTGGCGGTTACGCCCCTCTTCAAATAAGCGTTCATTTTTCGTACCTCAGAATATTGACATTTTTTTATAAAAAGGATTGTGCTTTATTTTAATGGTGGATTCTGTTTTTGTTTCAGGTAAGAACACAGCTTAACTTCGTAGTCAAACAGCAGAAAGACATGACTGTTGGTGAGTGGTTAAGAAACTCATTGCCAAGAATCATTGAACAAACTGTACTGACGTACTACTATATATGTATCTTCAGATAAGCCGCTCAATTTTTTGGATCACTGGAATAAAACCACATAAGATCTAGAGCCCAGACTCTTAAAAACATCGACGAGAAAAAATACTCTTGATTCAATCGGATTTTTGCTTAATTCAAGAACCAAGCCTCTTAATTTAAGCGGATTTCCTTTTGATTTAAGCTTATATCTGATTGAATAAAGAGTATTTTTTCTTGTCAATGTTTTTAAGAGTCTGGACTCTAGATCCAATGTGTTTTTTTTTCCAGTGATCATTTTCTGAGCAGAAATATAAATAATTGTTGAAATACTTTCCTCAAAAATAAGCATTGTATCGAAGAAAATGTGGCAACTCTCAAATGTTCATACGGTGTTCTTCCTTAGCACGGCAGTATTAACAACCCGTTCTTTAATTCGTACAATAATGTTTGCAAATGTTCGACCAATCTCCAACCGTGTAAACTGAGCTTTATGGTATTGAAACGGTCACCCGCGACCCAAACCCTGGCGCACAGTGGATCGAGTCAATTAAAGAGGTGGGGTCGGACATGAAATTATTAACTAAATCTGCAAATTTTGATGTTTAATTCGTCACATTTTAAATTTCAAGGGTTTGCTTTTGGAAGAAAATTGTACGAGGAAACCAATGGAAAAAAAAAACAACAACACTTTGGATCTAGAGTTCAGACTCTTAAAAACATCGACATGAAAAAATACTCTTGATTCAATCAGATTTAAGCTTATATCAAGAGCCAAGCCTCTTAATTTGAGCGGATTTCCTTTTGATTTAAGCTTCCATCTGATTGAATCAAGAGTCCTTTTTCTTCACGGAAAAAAAATTGCTGATTCAACAATTCAATTGCTAAAAACGGTGAATGCAATGTTTTAACGTAGATTTTACAACAAAAAATGCTACTTTAACCACCCCCGTGGTTAAATTAGTTTACAATAAGGTTAAATTAGCATTTTTTTGCTGTAAAATCTGCTTTGAAACATTTCACTCACTGTTTTTAGCAATTGAATTTTTGAATCAGCAATTTTTTTTCCCGTGTTGTCAATGTTTTCAAGAGTCTGGATTCTAGATCCAGTTTTTTTTTTCTTCCGGTGAACCACTGTTAGAACCTCAAAGTTTTGCATTAACGGAGTTATAAGCTTTACAGTTTCCAAAGTTTGTCCGACTCTTCATGTCGACTGGATGCACTGCGTAGCGGGAACCTGGCATCTCATCGGCGAGATGATCGGCGATCCCACGGCGACCCAGGACGTCTGTCTGCCGGCGTCCCATCCCGTCCCGTCCACGTCACGCGAACGTGACCGACCAATCGCGATTGAGATACGTCCAGGCCCCTCTCGGCTCATGCCCTGCCCTGTCAGGAGGTGGCCTAGCGCCGGTCCCGGCCCGCGCTAAAACCGCATATCCGACGAGGATCCCTCGTTGGAGATACGTGGTTCTTCCTCGGCGAAGGTATTGTCAAGCTGAGATCTGCCGGGTGCTCCGCTTTCCTTAATGAGCGGTTGTTTGTTCGAGCCGAGCATCTCGGTCCTCGGATCGGCCTTTGGACGTCGGAGCGTCACCGGCGCACGCACCAATAAGGATCGACGCCGGGAGTTATGGCTCTGAGTTGGCTCATGGAACTTAGCGGTGATGCCTGATTTTAATGAAGGGCACCCAACGGGATTGTAGTCGAAAACTGCAGCTAGAGCCAAAATATGAGTTGGTTTCCTTGGGGATGGTTAAAAACCCTAATGAGAGCAACAGGAAGGCTGAAAAACACTCCTAACTTCTCGGTCTGCGGAAGAATTACGTGTTTGTTTAGCTTTTGTGGGACTTGACAGGCGTATGTGTCAGTTCAGAGGCGTCAATCGGTTTATTTCACTTGTACCGCAGTATCATTTTTTAAGCAAGAAGTAACATAGGAAGTAACAGATGTGCATATTTCTTAGACAGATTCTGAAGTTGGCAGTTTATATCAGACTTTCCCGATGCTCTCATTGTAATTTTCGCCAAGTTAAACTACAATCAAGACAAAAGTCCCTGGACAACGCCATAAGGTGCAATGTAAAAAAAAAGTATAATCAAGACTAACTTCAGACTTTAATTGCGAAAGAAAAGCCGCTGCTTAGATCGGAGACAATTTTTCGGGAAACCTAACAAAAATTCCTTACGTGAACACTCAAAGAGGAGCAATTTTAAAGGAAAGAGATGTTTCAAAACAAGATTTATGATAACATTACTACGTATTTTTGAAGGCAGTATAGAAACAAGAGCTTCAAAATCTGTGACATTTGATGAAAGTTATGAGACTGTTTTTGACATTTCATTAAAACATTTAAAAATGTACCCTCAATTTTTGAAAAATTTAAAAGAGCCACTGAAAAAACCACTCACAAGTCCCGTTGAATCGCTAAACTCGAATTTTCGATCTTATTTTGTGTTCAAAATGATTTAAAATGAATTTAATTTAATTGTATATTTCTATAATGAATTATCGTGGTCGTAATATCACGATAGTCGCACTTAAAATACATCACGGGTGTGCTTAGTTGTGTCAGCATCTTCTCGTCGATGAAGGAGCGATGCGATTTTTGATAACTGTATCGCGAAGTCAGATTCGCCTTCAGTTTTGAGTGATACTTTATCACGACACCCACGCTCGAATAGTCGCATCAATCATATTGCACCGATCTCCTTCACGCTAGCCAAGCCGCGCGTCGATTTAACAAACGAGGAATTGATGTAAATAAAGTCGACTTAGCTTGAAGATCGTTATCTAAGAACAATAAACTTGTAAGGCTTTTTATTTTTTTCGCTGTGGTTATTCGTCGGTACCCTACCGAACGATCTTACAGGTAAGCAAATGACCAGTAATGGTGAATATAGCCAACTATTTCTACTTTATTTTATTGTTTTGGCGAGGTAAATTTTGTTAATTTTGAAAATCATCATTTTAATTATTTAAAATGAGCCGTGTTTTTTTTTTGGAACCGTTTGTTGACATTACACGAATGGACACTTCGTCGCGGTGTCTCAAAATCTACGATAGCGTTTCATCCGTTATGATTAAAGCAAATGTGTGTAATTCTGTATTACTTTTACTGAATATTCTTCATGATTTTATAATGGTGAAAAAAATCCGTAAAATTTCGGAAAATTAGCCCAATAGTTTCCTCTTTAAAATACTAATCAGTACCGGAAATTCTGAAACACCGCAACCGAGGAAGGCCCTTTTTGCGTCCACGCGGAAAAAGTATCACAATCCTAACTATGCTCCTAGCTAATTTTGGCGCCAGGTACTAGTATAATGGCTGCTCTACACACACAAATGATAGACTCAACTTGTGATATCGAACAACAACTTTATTCAGAATTGAGGCAGGTTTTATACATCAACAGTGACCACGACTTAAGGTCAGGCTAGGCGAGTGTTTACCAACGCGTGCATCATCTAAAAAGTAGGAAGGTAAATACGGAGGTAAACAAACGAAAAGCATTGAACTCAAGGCGTGTCTCACACGAAGCGTAAGCAGGCACTACACCCCCGCCCTTCAAGAAAAGGGTATAGTGGATGCTAGACACTTTTCTGTAGAGAGAAATAAAAAAAGAAATATTATACAAGTATTTAAAATATGTTTTCTCTTCTTTTAAAAAAAAAACCTGCAAGTTGAAGGTTATAGAAAAGCTGTTAGAAAAAAGTATAATTAACAAATAAATGAAACTTGGAAATAAAAACATACCTTAGAAATTTCAGAAAAAATCTTATATACAAATTAAATGTATGGCATTAGCCTATTATTATGTACAGTCATTATTTTACCTTTCACTTCAATTTTTGTGTTGACGCCCTCGATTGCTACTACCTTATGGGGGCCAGAATAGACAGGATCCAATTTATGCCTATCTTCCAACCTGAGTTTTACTAAATCCCCGACGCGGAAAATGGCTGGAGTCACGCCTTCATTTGAAGTCGCGCAACGCCTCAATTTTTCCGAATGAAGTAAAGCACGGACCATCCTGTGTGCTTCCCGTAGACGTACTTTTAACTCCTCCGCGTATGAATCAGTGTATACAGGCGAAGAAACATTCGAACCCGGTAAATGCACAAAATTCGGCAACTTGCCGTAAACCAGTTCGAATGGCGTAAAATTAGTACTCACATGCGGAGTAGTATTGTATGCAAAGGCAAAAAGGGGCAGGATCCGATCCCATGCTGATCGAAGTGACGGGTCCTGCATACGCAAGAATTCATTTAATACTCTATGGCTGCGCTCGATCCCGCCAAGTGTCTGGTGGTGATATCCCGTAG
>NW_017547161.1:5378503-5390981 GCF_001854935.1 Bemisia tabaci
TATAATGGCTGCTCTACACACACAAATGATAGACTCAACTTGTGATATCGAACAACAACTTTATTCAGAATTGAGGCAGGTTTTATACATCAACAGTGACCACGACTTAAGGTCAGGCTAGGCGAGTGTTTACCAACGCGTGCATCATCTAAAAAGTAGGAAGGTAAATACGGAGGTAAACAAACGAAAAGCATTGAACTCAAGGCGTGTCTCACACGAAGCGTAAGCAGGCACTACACTAGAGTAGTTACACAAGCCAGAGGTATGGTTAAATCAGCTAGAAATGTGATTGGATCAACCATACCTCTAGCTGGTGCCCTCACAGTCAGCAGAAGTGTGGTTGGATTAACTATACCGCTGGCTGGTGCCTTTACACTTCTAGTTAGTGCAACTACTCTTATGCAGGGTGTCTAGCATCAGGATTTTCCCGATTTTTCCGATTATATCAGGAATTGAGGTCAATCAGGTTTTAATCTCGATTTTATCAGAATTTGAGGAAAAATCGGTTGCAAAATCAGGATTCGAGAAAAGTCGGCCGTCCGATCAGATTGTTTCATTCTTAATTTTTCGCCGCAAAAAATCAAGATTTGATCAGGATTTGGAAAAATTATGAAGGGAGGATTTAGCAGTCAAAAATCAGGAAAAATCAGGATGCTTCCAGGACTTTATGCCCACCTACCTTTCGTCCATTAGATAAATGTCCATCGCTATTTATGTCCACTAAACATTAAGTCCAGTCTATATTAAGTCCACATGATTTAATGTCCAACCATGAATATGTCCAAAATTGTCCAAATTGTGGACATGTTACGTCCACATTTTTTTCTTCTCATTTAAATGACAGGAACCACCTCAAAAATAAATGCATACTACTACTACCTTCACTCTTAAAAACATTTCATTCATGAATCAAGTCATGAAAGAGTTAGTTAGTACAGACTCTAGGAGCAGATAAAAACATACGTTCATGTGTACACTGTACGGATATGATAAGATGACAACCAAAGCGGGAGCCTAGGAAACGCTCCAATGCCAAATTAAACATTTTTCAGTTCAAAATTTGAAGTCCTCTTTAACTAGTTATTTCGTGCGCCTTCAATCTTGTAGGATATTGTGAAACGCCTCTGACGCGGAATAGTTGCTTAAAGCGTTTCGGCGCAGGAAACCAGCGTGACACGCGCTTAGGCGCCTACAAACCTAACAGGATACTTCAAGCGTTGCGCAATGCGTGAAGTATCCCGTTAGGTTTGTAGGCGCCAGTGCGCGTTCTGCGCTGCTAACACGCCGCGCCGCTCCGCTCTGTGTTAGACTCTAATATTTAAACTCGCGGAGTCAGCGTTTTTCAACTTATGATTTTGAAATATTTGCACTCTCTACACACGGACTAAAATATAACGCTTGAATTTGATTTTAGTAGACTTTACTTAGTGGACGTTTAAGTAATAGACTTAACAGTAGTGTGGGCTTCAGAACTGTGGACGTAAAAATTGTGGACAAAAAGTCTGTGGACGTAAAAAAAGTGGACATATAGTCCGTGTACCATCAGGATTTGATCAGGATTTCCCAAAATGAAACAAAAAAACTAAACTTCCTGCAGTTGGTGCCGGAATCAGCTGGAAGTAAAGTCAAGATTGTCATACATTTTTTTCAGTCCAATGCCGCAATTGAGATACGCCCCTCCGTCAAAAGGGCGACGAAATGAGCCAAAACTAAAATTCGTTATTTTCCGCAAGATGCGGCTCAATCTATACTTTCCCAAAACTCCCCATGTAGGAACGACCATTGCAACGTGCATATCTCCATCCAATTACGGGTCGAAAAGACCCGGACGTCGGGGGGTTAATGGTCCATGGGTAGGAGCATCGACGGTAACTCGAAGCGGAAAAGCGGCGCGGCTTTCATTGAAGATCCGACGTCGCGAAGAAGCGTGTCGAAGGGTTTTGACATAATATTGGAGCTTAACATCTTAACTGCTAATCGGGAAACTGTCGGGGATAAAATAGCGTGTTGGCGACTCCCGACCACGAGCACGGGCTCCGTTACCGGTCAATGATGCTTGAAGCGCAGCTACTTAGTCGCTTCTGCTCGGTCCGCGCACCCGACTCCCAGTTGGCATCTTGTCAAACGCTCCCATGTCGCGTCGGATGGCCCGGCCGTCTTAACAAGCGATTAAGGTAGTTTATTGGAGAGTGTCTCATCCTCCGTGTTCTCGATTCTGTTCCAGCAGAATTATTCATGTCCGCTTTGGACTTCAATGTTCGTCCCTCGCTCATGTCGCCTGATGCGGAAACCGCGTATGTACGTGAGGAGCTGTCACACACTGGAAAAAAAAAAACACATTGGATCTAGAGTCCAGACCCTTGAAAACATCGACAAGACAAAATACTCTAGATTCAATCAGGTTTCAGCTTAAATCAAAAGGAAATCGGCTCAGATTAAGAGGCTTGGTTCTTGATTTAAGCTTAAATCTGATTGAATCAAAAGTATCATTTCTTGTCGATGTTTTTAAGAGTCTGGGCTCTAGATCCAATGTGTTTTTTTCCAGTGCTTGTGATGGTTATAGGATCGTCTTTATTCATTGAAAATTCCACTGAATAGACAGGTCTATGACCAAAACCAGGCAATGATCTCAGTCGGAAATCCCCGCAGGATTTTTCAATTTTTGTTGCAAAAACGGGAACCGCACCGGGAAAATGTTTTTTCCAACATTTTTCTCTCTTTTTGTGTGTGGAAAAATCGAGTTTAGAGAATTATCCCAAGGTCACTCTTTGCTTCAGAAACAATAAGCACTCGGGACCAGCCGCAATACATATTCAGAGGAAAACAATTTTCTGCTTGAGAGCGGCCACAAACATGCTTCTGAGCTTCCCTGAATGATTTTCTTGTCATGTTCAACGATGTGAATTATTTCAAAATCTTCGATCAAGTCCTGGTCATGATGGTTTACAAACGGACAATGATTTACCACATCAAAAAAACTTTCAAAATCATAAGGACCAAGTTGAAGTCATATCGAGTATTTAAGTTGAATGCTCGGTGAATGAAGCAAGCTGCATCATTTTGTATCGGATATCGATGGATGGGTTTTGTGGTTTTGCCTCGATTTGAGAGCTTCGTTACCACACTCCATAACGGTTTCGTCCTTCTAGAGACTTTTACATCAAAAGGAACTATCTTCATCGTGGCATCCTGTCTTGCATGCATTCTGATGAGCCTCAGGTCTCAAGTTACAGTTACGATGGCTCCTGTTGATTTAAACACGTCTAAATAGGTTTGAACAAATCTACCATATTCTCTCTCTTTATTTAAAATGGGGTGGGGGTTCGTCAAAAGCGCCCATTCCTGTACCGAATGCGAAAAATTCAAAGCGCTCGGATTTGCTGGAGATGAGCTCTGCGGTATATTGAAGACTTTGAATAATTAGTTAATTCATCAACCAATCGATTAATCCATCGACAAATTTTAAGCTGCTCGATGTTTACGACGTGGTAACGGAACGCTAAGAGCATTATCCTCCGCCACGCCGAGCTAGGGAGCTTAGGGCCGCCATGCGTACCGACAATTCGTCATGCGTATCTCAATTTTCGCGAGAGCCCAGTTTCACATATAAATCCATGCCTTCCGAAGCTCATGCAAAAATCGAGTCTCGCCCTTTTCGTCGGAAGAGCGACGAATTTCAGCCCTACATTTCTGAGGGACGCAAGTCTCGCTGAGAAATTACGAAATATTATCAATCTCTCGATATTTCGAGGATATCCTCTCCGCTTAACATTCCTTATGATTATTAAATACCAGTAACATTTGTCTTGCTTGTATTGTTTTAAAATTTCCACTCGAACTTTTACTTTCCCAGAACTGATTTAAATATTACCGAAAATGTTAGGGCAATGTGTAGCGCAGGAAGAACAACGGTTGTATTTAAATCAGTTTCTGTTTGATGGGCGTAAGTCCAAGAACTCATAAGCTCCAGCGTCTTGCATTATCAATGAAAGTCAGGGATCATGTTTGTTTGAACGTACGGTCGTCTAACAGAATCCGATTCATTTATGGTCAGTACTTATCACTTCCTCTCCACAAGGCGGCCTTTCATCGACGTTCAAACTGCCAAAAGGCGTATCTTTTTTCCGGTAGTTGGTCCACTTTTTTGCAAACAGTAAATCATGCTTTTGAACACTCAAAACTCGTGAAAATTGTCCTTTTTATGATGCTATGTTAAATCTCCTCACGCACATTATAAATTATACGAGACCTCTGTAAGGGAAAGGTTCAATGACAGACTATGAATTCGGCCCCCAAGTGTCTGAAAAAGGGTTCCGGTAAACTGTAACGTTTACTCAGATTTTCATCCGTCAACAGGGCTCGTGATACCCCAAGGAGGCTCCATTGACTCAAAATGAAAATTTTTTAAAAAAAAAACCGCCATTTGGATCGTCAAGTGTCAATTCGATAGAAGCTAGGGCTCAGTTTAGTCTTTTTATCGGAGCAATATTCCCCTTATATCATCCTCAGAGTGTAGCATATTGCATTTTCCCGTGAACCCTGTTTTCCGTATAATTCCATTCTTTCCAGGCTCATGTAGAAAGAGGGATACGCCCTCACGTTAGAGGAGCAACGGCAAGTGATCTGCCTAACAAGCTCAATGTGACGAGCTTATATAGAATCACATCCGCCTTTTATTTTCTTCCTTTCTTTTTATTTTTTCGAGTCGGTCTCCAACGAATTATTTTGTCAAAATCTTGTAAGGCTTGCATTCCACCCCAACATGGAAAAATCAACGCCAAATCTTTCAATCTGGGCAGTATTTATCGGGAATTCAACTACCTGTGCTCCAACTTCGGTGTGAGATTTACGCTTCGATTTTGGTTGAGGTGACGTGGATTTTGTTGAGGGAGTGATGCGTCTGGCATGTTCTTGTCACCTAATTTTACACATTGGCGGATCCAGCAATTTAACAACATCGGATTTCCTCCATTTAAACCTATGGAAATGTATCGATTCTTGGAGGGGCCAGGGGCTCCGACTAGAATCGATTATTTAGCATAGGTTTAAATGGACGAATCCGGTGTTGCCAAATTGCTGGATTCGCCTCTGATTTTGCAGGACTGTTTTCATCGTTTTTCTGACAAGAGAGGATAGAACTGTCGCCTTGAGATCGGTTCATGTAGAGTTTCACCTTGAGCTATCACTTTATTTTGAGTGGATTTAAAGTATAAAGCCTTTACAAGGTAACGCTCAGTTTCGCCGAATGATGAATAATGATCTCTGAATCAAGCGATTGGTTCAGAGATCCTAACTTGCATGCGTAAGAGCCGCTTTTACTGCGCCATCTGGCGTTCCTCGACGCTCAACCGCCACGGCACCTTGTTCTCCAGGGAATTGACACTCCCTTATTTCATTTAAAACCCCCTGACACCATCATTTTACTCGGCGTCCTCTTCGTCACCTCCCAGGAGGTACCGAATCATTTGGCAGTCCCTATTCCGTCATTCTGTCAACAGACAAGCTGCTTGGCCATGACGTCAAATACAACGTCATTTTCCATGTCCACGATTTGACGCACTTTATCTTTACCAACCCGATCTCTTTTAGACATTCTTGCTGACCTCCTCTAGAAATCCTTCATCGTTTCTCCCAGCTGCGAAACTCCACATTCTAGAGTTAAAATACTTACCTATCTTAGCAATTCCAACCTAATTCGCAAATACTCTCCTAGCAAAGTGTCAACCTCGATACTCATCAGTTAGACCGCGTTAAGTAGAAAGGAACCAAGCCACATCAGCTATTGCCAGATTTTAATAGGCAATTTCATATTTTACATGAAAACGGTTGTGCGGATTTCTGTGCAAACAGTGAATTTTCTGCACAGTGCCAAGCAAATTCCTTAAAATTTTCAAAGGAATCCGCACAAATGTTCTCTTGTAAAATATTACATTTCCAGAAAATTTGGCAAAAGCTCATGTGGCTTGGTTCTTTTTCTGCTGAACGTAGTCCAGTTATCATT
This sequence comes from Bemisia tabaci, assembly GCF_001854935.1. Classification (NCBI taxonomy): domain Eukaryota; kingdom Metazoa; phylum Arthropoda; class Insecta; order Hemiptera; family Aleyrodidae; genus Bemisia; species Bemisia tabaci. The sequence continues at coordinate 5,384,505 of NW_017547161.1, forward strand.
GCAGGCGAATTTTATTTCATTTTTTCCTGAACAAGTTATCCATCAACCATCATTGGGCGAAGTAAATCTTTGACCTCCGAACTCAACTTTTACCTCACCCAATCATATTGTTTCGATTGTATGTGCACGGGGTCTCAAAAAATATGGCTCTGATGGTGAATTCGGATCGGAAGCTTAAAGTTAGGAGTTGGAAGACCCGATAACCGATTGATTCTCATTCTGCGTTCACGTCACAGAGTATGTTGTCGCTGTCTCTTGAGCGGCTCAGGTCGCGGTCAGACAGGTGCAAAGCGTCGAGCTAAAAAAAGATCCAGGAAAGAAGAGTCCAGGAAAAGCGAAGAGTCGCGCGGAAAAAAAGCAAGTTCACGAGTTGCCGCGATGCCACCGACAGCAAATCCTACATTGCTGCCGGACTGCCGCAAAAAGCACGTTTTTTCGGCTGATTTTATGGATTTTATTCCAAAAGGACACACAACCAACCGTAGAAAAAGTTGATAGGGATTTAGAGGGCAAGACTGGTTTAGGTCTGTTCTTTGCTTATTTTCTTGCTTCAATTTTTTTAACTTTAAATTCGGGCTCCACTTGAGAATACTCTGGAGTAAAAAGTCTCTTGAATCCAGATTCCAGAATCTTGATGAATTAACAAGATAAAATACTCTTGATTCTATCGGACTTTTGCTTGAATTAAGAACCAATCGTCTTAATTCAATCGAATTTCCTTTTGATTTAAGCAAAAATCCAATCGAATCAAGAGTATATGAGGAGTTAGGTGCAAAAGGGGCGTTAGGTCCATGACGCCTCTTTTGCAGAGATCGGTTTTTCTGAATCCTCATATCCTAAAATGTAGGTGTACCAATTTTCATATTAATATGTCAAACATTCACTGAGATACAGTAATTTTAAAGTAAGATACAGTAATTAAAAAGGGGCGTCATTGGAACTTTCGTATCTCTCATATTTTAAAAAAAAGCCGCGATTATTCAGAGCTTCTAATTGTACAAACTTAAACTTGATAAAATGATCTATATTTAAACTTACCACATTATTTCCATATCTTTAAACATACATTCCATTTGTACAACAACAAACTTTGAACACGAATAACTCAAAACGCGATTTTGTCAATGACGCCCCTTTTGCACCTAACTCCTCATATTCTCTTGGCAAATTTGTAAGAGTCGGACTCTCTAGACTGAGAAATTTTTTTTTCAGTGCAGGCTTGTAATTATGCCGAAACGTTCCGGCTGTGTTTGTCTACCATTATTTTAATCCTTGTAATACCAATTTTTATATTGAATTTCCCTTATATTCCGTTGTTGAATCGAGCTATTGTGTTGTGTTTCTCTCATCATTGAAAAGGGTCAGCAATCATGCAAGCAGTGTCAAAGCAAGATAACTGTAATAGCAAGTTGCATCCATCCGCGCGCGGTTGTGTTGAATCAAGGAATCGGAGACCAGAGGAAGAAAGTTGAGGAATGGATGAAGAACATGAAAGGAAATAATAGGATGGATAGAAAAGAAGGTCGTTTGCCAGTTGGAATATAAACTAAATATGGGCTGATGTAAAGATTCTTAAACCATAAACCTGTAGCGTGGGCCAGAGACACAAAAAGTTCTTACCCTTTCCATTTTTCAAATTAACAATCCCATTTGAAAAAGGTCTTTTTCTCAAGAATGTTCCAAATGACTGCCTTTTTTCGTTTCTTTCTCGAAATTTTAAATTTTACAATAACTCGTCCGTTCTGATACCGTACCTTGGTTACGTCCATGGGAAAAATAATCTTATTTGAAATGTGTATTATTCGCTAACTACTTTATCATTCCTAATCTGTAGATCATACTGATCACAAACATATTTACAATTTTTAATCAAAAATTTAGCGAACTTTTTACCTGGCATCTATAAGTTTAAAAGCTATTTGATTGTTTGGTTTCAATGTCGATACTAATTTCCCAAAAAGTGGCTGTTGACAACTTCCAAAATTGTCCTGTATTCCACCCAACCGGTGAACTGAAGGCGAAAATTTTATGAGAAAGCTGGCGACGTGCTTCCGTATCCACAAATACCTCGTCGAGTGTTGAGTGGAATTCAATCGCGTGTCGCTTGTATTGGAAACCAACCGCCACCGCGCAATAAATCAAGCTTCCATGAGTGTCCGTCTGTTGCTGTTGAAATTTCAAAGAAAAATTCACGCCGAGGCGCTATTGCTATGTGCCAGATCCCACCGAGTAGCCACCAGACTCATTCCAACGAGATGAACTTAAGTACGCTGAAATATTTTTCCATTTCTCCGGTGTCAATTTCAAGATTATCAAGTTTTTGTCCGACCGACAGAAGTGGTGGCTGGTAAAATTACATGGAATTTAAAAGCGTCGAATTTCACGAGAATTATTTCAGGAAAATTTCAAAATTCATGGAACATCATAGGACATTTTTCGGATTGCTCTTCATTAGCCACACACTATCTAAGTTCCGTCATTGTTATTGTCACGGAAAAAAGGGCACGGGGCTGTTGGATGATATGGATATTTTCAATAAATTGTACACTGAGAAAAAACTATGGCTTATAAACCTATTAGAGGTAAATATGGAACACCACTAATAGTAGTACCTCTACATATAATAATAGCACATATACCTTAGTTATGGTACGGGGTACCTTAATTAGGTACAGAGACCTTAGTATGGTTCACAGACCGAGAATCATTAGTTTATTTACGACTATTATAGGTGTTCCATATTTACCTCTAATAGGTTTATAAACCATAGTTTTTTCTCAGTGTAGTACTACCAATAAATTAGGTTCTTAACCGAAAAGTTGCGGTAACTACTCACGGAAAAAAATGTGAGAGGTTATCCCCTAAAATTGTGGTACTACCCCAATTTGCTTTGATATGGACATTTCTAATAAATTTTGGTAGTACCGCTCCTCAAGTTGGGATAGTACCGCAACATTTTGGTTAGTAACATTTTTTTTTGGAATACTGACACAATTAATCGGGGTATTACAACAATTAATTGGGGTACTACCAAAATTAATTGGAAATGTCCATACTATTCAACAGTTGGGACTTCACCCTGACCTCTTTCTTTCCGTGCTGTACTACCACTAACATACCGCTTTTATAGCGCGTCCGTTCCCTCTGTAACACCCAACCGCCACCGAAGCGATCATGCCAGAGCTCTTCTGGCAAAGTACTATTACAATTAATTCGAAATGTCCATACCCTCATTTCCAAATCAGGATTTTTGGTGATCTGGTGTCGCAAGGCGCACAGAAGCGCTGTAAAAGCGGCAAATACACACGTACCAAAATCAAAAGCATGTCGTCAAGAAGCTTGTGTGAAGCTTCATCGTCATCGTCTCTATCCGTAACCAAGGGGACTCGTTTGGTTGAACTTGAGGGACCGAGATCCGAAACAGCAAGGCGGCTACAAACTGAAATAGTTCCTACGAATAGGTCCTCGCAAAATACAGCCCGAATGACTCGAACTTTGCATAAAAGGAAGGTTTCGATGAAGTTTCATGATTATATGAACGAGTTCGGGTCGTTTTCAAGGAATATGTTCGTGTCGTTTGTTTTAAAACTAATTTCCATTTGAAAAGGCTGCAGTGTTAGACCTCGGCACGTGGTGTGTACTTGCGCACCTAAACATCCTTGCAGTGGGCCTGTTGCAAACTTCAGCCGGAGCTAAAAGCAGAGTTGCTTCTCACAGATAATGGCTCGAAAATCACGATGCGCGCACCAGGAATCTCTGGAATTCTCTCCTAATTTCACAATCTGCGTATAAGAAGTATGCGTTTTTTTAAGCTTCCTGCTTCAGAAACGAACGGTGCAGGTGAACATTTCGTAAGAGGGGTCGTTCCATCCAACCCTTGCGCATTAGGATGCTACGCACTATAAAACGTGGCTGACGCTTCCGCACGCAAATCGTGAGTAAGCATCGTGGTATTTATATCAACGCAAGGAAAATGTAGGTATTAAACACGCTGTTTGATATAATTTTGTCTCGCCTATAGTGTTTTGGCGGGCTGGCGTCGAACATGTTAAGATAGCGTAGCATCCTAGGGCGCAAGAGTGGAATGGAACGACTCTTCTTACAAAACGTTCACCTATATCGTAATTGCGTTCTTGAAGCGGGAAGCTTAAAAAAGCACATCGCAAACTGTAAAGTTAGGAGTGTATTTCAGACTTTCCCGATGCGCTTTTTGTGAATGTTAAGCCAATTTTCCACATGATAAAACTCTTCTCTTTAATCCACGAGAAGTCGAATGTGTGAGGTTTGGAGCCATAAAACTCATTTTTGAGCATATGCCATTTAAAGCTATGTTCCAGGCTCAAAAATGTAGGATTAAAATATGGTGGAAAAATCCACCTAACATCAGCATGTCTTGAACGAATTTATTTGTTAAATCCGGTCATGCGAATGTGGTTAAGTTGATTCCAGCTCACCTTAAGTACATCCGCTCTTGCCTGATTTATTCTAATGTTTTACTTTTTCACAGAATACTTGAGAAACATTCTAAAATTTTGTAAATATATTTTCCATAATGCAGGAGCAATTCAGAATAAGTTTCAAGCCGCAATATATTTAGTTATCTGTTCAAAAATCAAATAAAATAGGAAGTTAGGTAAGGTGAAATGCTGTAAGACGCATGGTAGAAGCAATTTGTCGTTCACCGCTTTCAATGGCCAACAAATCCACTTACAGAAGCGATGTGTCAACAGTGTTGGGTGGTCGCGCGGGCTCGAGGTCGGGGTTCCGTGTCGGCGAGCCACCCCCTGTGCAGTATGCAACAGGCAGCACTCGGGAGCAACGCGAGCTGCTTAATGATAGTAATAATGTTGTTAGGCGTTTTTTATGTCGACGATTCCATCGTAACCGTTATTGCTCGCGCGAGGCACTTAACTTGACTACTTGTTCGGCTTCGCCCAGGTAACCCGGCTCGTGCCAACTGCCGATTGAGAGCCGTTTTTTCAATCAATCACTCGTCCGAGAGGGTTCGATTGATTCGTATTAAGCTCTCTACCCACTTTCATTCATCAGCGTAGGGTCTATTCTTACTCTGTCGTGATAAGGAAAAACGCCGTATGAACCTTCAGGCGTCGCCAACTCTCTTTTGATGAAACACAAATTTTCTGGTAAACTTATGGATATTTTTCTTTTAATTTTCAGATTGTTTTGTTCGCAATTCACCTAAAGTTTCTGAAATTTTAAAGGAAAAATATTCATTCATTTTCTTAAAAATGAAAGTTTCATCGAAGGAAATTTGGCAACTCTGGAATATTCACACGGTACGATATCACTGTTGTCCTATTCCTCTGTTTTGAGGGCTGTGTGATTGATCGAGGAAGATCATATGGTTAGGCTAGTGCAGTTCATATAAATCAGCAGATCTGTTTTTCGCATCTCTTGATGGACCACTAGCCTAGGTACGAGTTTAAACATCCTGATGTATGATATTTGAATTGATGCATCGAAAAATAGTCATAGTAGAAAAATATTAGTAGTTTTAGGAGTCATTTTCAGTCATCTTCATTGTACCAATCGTATTGTACGTGAACTTTTCGTAAGAAATCGTAACCTAATGCTTAATTTTGCATACCTTGACTAGTGGTCCATTGGTCCATTACAAAAGGACGAGTTAAATCAAAATCACTCTATCCACATTTTCCGTCTCATAAACCTCTCTCATATTTTACTTTTCAACGAATACCATTACACCCACATTACATCATTACACCAGGGATGCAGAAAATGCCCAATGTTGGGATCCTATAGATCATGGAAGATGCACCTCTACTGCCGTGCTAAGGAAAACCGCCGTATGAGCTTTCAGGCGTTGCTTAATTTCAGTTCGTAAATCACAAATTTTCTGAAAAACTTGTAAATATTTTTCTTCCTATTCTGCAGATAGTTTTGTTCCCAATATTACCTAAATGTTCCGAAAATGTTAAGGAAAAATATCTTCAGCTGTCCTGAAAAACGAACATTTGATCGAGGGACTTTTTACAACTCTCTAATGTCCATACGGGGTTTTTCCTTAGCACGGCAGTCTAGGTGTGAGCATCTCCTAGAGCTGTGGAGTAGCGAATCGCGGACGAAGCGGTGAGAAAGTGGGTTCTGGCTATTTTTCAGCGACTCATCTCCAGGTACGGAGCTGGTAGCCATAACTCTAGCCGCAGGTGGAGCGCTCATCGACAACCCATCAGCGGCAGCGTCCTCGAGACGAAAACAGGCAAATTGATTGGGCTTCCACGGCCATTTATGGTTGCACCGTCCGAGCCCCGGATTTTCGGTTCTTGCCAACGCGCTCTCGCCTCTTGGTCAGCGTTCAAGATTTTTTCCCCTCCCCGCGACCGCGACAACGGCGACGCTGACCTGCGCGGGAATGTTGTCATGTTGCTCGCGGCAGGTTGATCAAATTGCAATCAATTAATCAAAGGCAGAATTTTCGCCTTTGATTATAAAGCC
>NW_017547161.1:5402025-5491009 GCF_001854935.1 Bemisia tabaci
CACCGACAGTAAATCCTACATTGCTGCCGGACTGCCGCAAAAAGCACGTTTTTTCGGCTGATTTTATGGATTTTATTCCAAAAGGACACACAGCCAACCGTAGAAAAAGTTGATAGGGATTTAGAGGGCAAGACTGGTTTAGGTCTGTTCTTTGCTTATTTTCTTGCTTCAATTTTTTTAACTTTAAGTTTGGGCTCCACTTGAGAATATTCTGGAGTAAAAAGTCTTTTGAATCCAGATTCCAGAATCTTGATAAATTAACAAGATAAAATACTCTTGATTCTATCGGACTTTTGCTTGAATTAAGAACCAATCGTCTTAATTCAATCGAATTTCCTTTTGATTTAAGCAAAAATCCAATCGAATCAAGAGTATATTCTCTTGGCAAATTTGTAAGAGTCGGACTCTCTAGACTGAGAAATTTTTTTTTTCAGTGCAGGCTTGTAATTATGCCGAAACGTTCCGGCTGTGTTTGTCTACCATTATTTTAATCCTTGTAATACCAATTTTTATATTGAATTTCCCTTGTATTCCGTTGTTGAACCGAGCTATTGTGTTGTGTTTCTCTCATCATCGAAAAGGGTCAGCAATCATGCAAGCAGTGTCAAAGCAAGATGACTGTAATAGCAAGTTGCATCCATCCGCGCGCGGTTGTGTTGAATCAAGGAATCGGAGACCAGAGGAAGAAAGTTGAGGAATGGATGAAGAACATGAAAGGATTTAATAGGATGGATAGAAAAGAAGGACGTTTGCCAGTTGGAATATAAACTAAATATGGGCTGATGTAAAGATTCTTAAACCATAAACCTGTAGCGTGGGCCAGAGACACAAAAAGTTCTTACCCTTTCCATTTTTCAAATTAACAATCCCATTTGAAAAAGGTCTTTTTCTCAAGAATGTTCCAAATGACTGCCTTTTTTCGTTTCTTTCTCGAAATTTTAAATTTTACAATAACTCGTCCGTTCTGATACCGTACCTCGGTTACGTCCATGGGAAAAATAATCTTATTTGAAATGTGTATTATTCGCTAACTACTTTATCATTCCTAATCTTTAGATCATACTGATCACAAACATATTTACAATTTTTAATCCAAAATAGAGCGAACTTTTTACCTGGCATCTATAAGTTTAAAAGCTGTTTGATTGTTTGTATTCAATGTCGATACTAATTTCCCAAAAAGTGGCTGTTGACAACTTCCAAAATTGTCCTGTATTCCACCCAACCGGTGAACTGAAGGCGAAAATTTTATGAGAAAGCTGGCGACGTGCTTCCGTATCCACAAATACCTCGTCGAGTGTTGAGTGGAATTCAATCGCGTGTCGCTCGTATTGGAAACCAACCGCCACCGCGCAATAAATCAAGCTTCCATGAGTGTCCGTCTGTTGCTGTTGAAATTTCAAAGAAAAATTCACGCCGAGGCGCTATTGCTATGTGCCAGATCCCCCCGAGTAGCCACCAGACTCATTCCGACGAGATGAACTTAAGTACGCTGAAATATTTTTCCAATCCTCGGTGTCAATTTCAAGATTATCAAGTTTTTGTCTGATCGACAGAAGTGGTGGATAGTAAAATTACATGAAATTTAAAAACGTCGAATTTTACGTGAATTATTTCAGGAAATTTTCAAAATTCATGGAACATCATAAGACGTTTTCGGATTGCTGTTCATGAGCCACACACTATCTAAGTTCCGTCATTATTATTGTCACGGAAAAAGGGCACGGGGATGTTGGAAGAAATGGACATTTTCAATAAATTGATTCAGTGAGAACGAAAACACACCAACACAGAAAAATGAAAATAATCAAGACATACACAAAACTTCAAAGTAGGTGAAGAAGTTAGTCTAAGAAAAAGACTTTTGGTGCCTAAAAGTAAGTACTTAAGGAAACTTTAAATGTCAGAGTTGACACAGATACGGTAACTTCAATGACCTTTATGAAAATTGTCCTTCCTTAGTAAAAAGTGAGCATTTTCGAGGTACCGAGTCGGTGTGTTTTCGTTCTCACTGATTCAATTGTGGTAGTAGAAATAAATTAGGTTCCTAACCCAAATGTTGCGGTAACTACTGTACTACAACTAACATACCGCTTTTATAGCGCGTCCGTTCACTCTGCAACAGCCAACCGCCAGCGAAGCTATCATGCCAGAGCTCTTCTGGCAAAGTACTATCACAATCAATTCGAAATGTCCATAGCTTCATTTCCATATCAGGATTTTTGGTGATCTGGTGTCGCAAAGCGCACAGAAGCGCTGCAAAAGCGGGAAATACACTCGTACCAAAATCAGAAGCATGTCGTCAAGAAGCTTGTGTGAAGCTTCAACGTCATGGTGTTTATCCGTAACTAAGGTGACTCGTTTGGTTGAGCTTGAGGGACCGAGATCAGAAACAGCAAGGCGGCTACAAAATGAAATAGTTCCTACGAATAGGTCCTCGCAAAATACAGCCCGAATGACTCGAACTTTGCATACAAGGGAGGTTTCGATGAAGTTTCAAGTTTATATGAACGAGTTCGGGTCGTTTTCAGGGAATATGTTCGTGTCGTTTGTTTTAAAACTAATTTCCATTTGAAAAGGCTGCAGTGTTAGACCGCGGCACGTGGTGTGTACTCGCGCACCTAAAGATCCTTGCAGTGGGCCTGTTGCAAACTTCAGGCAGAGCAAAAAGCAGAGTTGCCTTTCACAGAAAATGACCGAAAGTCACGACGCGCGCACCGAGAATGTCTGGAATTCTCTCCTAACTTCACAATCTGCGTAAGAAGTATGCGTTTTTTTAAGCTTCCTGCTTCAGACGCGAGCGATGCAGGTGAACATTTCGTAAGAGCACTGGAAAAAAAAAACCAGATTGGATCCAGAGTCCAGACTCTAGAAAACATTGACAAGAAAAAAAACTCTTGATTCAATCGGATTTTTTGCTTAAATCAAAACGAAATCCACTTACATTAACTTGCTTGGTTCTTGATTTAAGCTGGATTCTGATTGAATCAAGACTACTTTTTCTTGTCGATGTTTTTAAGAGTCTGGACTCTAGATCCAATGCGTTTTTTTTTCCAGTATGGGGTCGTTCCATCCAACCCTTGCGCATTAGGATGCTACGCATTATAAAACCTGGCCGTCGCTTCCGCGCGCAAACCGTGAGTAAGCACCGTGGTCTTTATATCAACGCAAGGAAAATGTTAGTATTAAACACGCTGTTTGATATAATCTTGTCTCGCCTATAGTGTTATGGCGGGCTGTCGTCGAACATGTTAAGATAGTATAGCATCCTAGTGCGCAAGAGTGGAATGGAACGACTCCTCTTACAAAACGTTCACCCATGTCGTAATAGCGTTCTTGAAGCGGGAAGCTTAAAAAAGCGCATGCTTCCAACGCAAACTGTAAAGTTAGGAGTGTATTTCCGACTTTCCCGATGATTTTTTTGCTCATCGTGAATGTCGAGCCAATTTTCTGTATGATAAAACTCTTCTCTTTAATCCACGAGAAGTCGAATGTGTGAGGTTTGGAACCATAAAACTCATTTTTGAGAAAATTTTATTTAAAGCTATGTTTTAGGTTCAAAAATGTAGGATTAAATTATGGTGGAAAAATCCACCTAACATCAGCATATCTTGAACAAATTTAATTGGTTAAATCCGGTAAAGATATGCGATTGTGGTCAAGTTGATTCCAGATCAACTTAAGTACATCCGCTCTTGCCTAATTTATTCTAATGTTTTACTTTTTAACAGGATACCTTAGAAACATTCTAAAATTTTGTAAGTATATTTTTCATAATCCAAGAGCAATTCAGAATAAGTTTCAAGGCGCAATATATTTCGTTGTCTGTTTAAAAATCAAACAGATTAAGGAAGCTAGGTAAGGTGAAATGCTGTGAGACGCATGTTAGAAGCAATTTGTAGTTCGTCGCTTTCAACGGCGAACAAATCCATTTACAGAAGCGATGTGTCAACAGTGTTGGGTCGTCGCGCGGGCTCGAGGTCGGGGTTCCGTGTCGGCGAGCCACCCCCTGTGCAGTATGCAACAGGCAGTACTCGGAGGCAACGCGAGCTGCTTAATGATAGTAATAATGTTGTTAGGCGTTTTTTATGTCGACGATTCCATCGTAACCGTTATTGCTCGGGCGAGGCACTTAACTTGACTACTTGTTCGGCTTCGCCCAGGTAACCCGGCTCGTGCCAACTGCCGATTCAGAGCCGTTTTTTCAATCAATCACTCGTCCGAGAGGGTTCGATTGATTCGTATTAAGCTCTCTACCAACTTTCATTCATCAGCGAAGGGTCTATTCCTACTCTGCCGTGTTAGGGAATAACGCCGTATGAACCTTCAGGCGTCGCCAACTTTCTTTTAATAAAACACGAATCTTCTGGTAAACTTATGGATATCTTTCTTCTAATTTTTCAGATTTTTTTGTCCGCAATTTCACCTAAAGTTTCTGAAATTTTAAAGGAAAAATATTCATTCATTTTCTTAAAAATGAAAGTTTCATCGAAGGAAATTTGGCAACTCTGGAATATTCACACGGCACGATATCACTGTTGTCCTATTCCTCTGTTTTGAGGGCTGTGTGATTGATCGAGGAAGATCATATGGTTAGGCTAGTGCAGTTCATATAAATCAGCAGATCTGTTTTTCGCATCTCTTGATGAACCACTAGCCCAGGTACGAGTTTAAGCATTCTGATGTATGATATTTGAATTGATGCATCGAAAAATATCAGTAGTTTTAGGAGTCATTTTCAGTAATTTTCGCTGTACCAATCATGTTGTACGTGAACTTTTGATAAGAAAATGTAACCTAATGCCTAATTTTGCACCCCGTCTAGTGGCCCATTGGTCCATTACAAAAGGACGAGTTAAATCAAAATCGCCCTATCCGCATTTCACGTCTCATAATCCTCTCTCATATTTTACTTTTTAACAAATATCATTACACCTACATTACATCATTACACCAGGGATGCAGAAAATGCCCGATCTTGGGATCCTATAGATCACGGAATATGCACACCTCTACTGCCGTGCTAAGGAAAACCGCCGTATGAGCCTTCAGGCGTTGCCTAATTTCAGTTCGTAAATCACAAATTTTCTGGAAGACTTGTAAATATTTTTCTTCCAATTTTTCAGATAACTTTGTTAGCAATATTACCTAAATTTTCTGAAATTTTTAAGGAAAAATATCTCTAGCTCTCTTGAAAAATAAACATTTGATCAAGGGACTTTTGGCAACTCTCAGATGTTGATACGGCTTTTTTCAGCATTAGAGTCTAGGTGTGAGCCTGAGCATCTCCTAGAGCCGTGGAGTAGCAAATGGCGGACGAGGCGGTGAGAAAGTGGGTTCTGGCTATTTTTCAGCGACTCATCTCCAGGTACGGAGCTGGTAGCCATAACTCTAGCCGCAGGTGGAGCGCTCATCGACAACCCATCAGCGGCAGCGTCCTCGAGACGAAAACAGGCAAATTGATTGGGCTTCCACGGCCATTTATGGTTGCACCGTCCGAGCCCCGGATTTTCGGTTCTTGCCAACGCGCTCTCGCCTCTTGGTCAGCGTTCAAGATTTTTTCCCCTCCCCGCGACCGCGACAACGGCGACGCTGACCTGCGCGGGAATGTTGTCATGTTGCTCGCGGCAGGTTGATCAAATTGCAATCAATTAATCAAAGGCAGAATTTTCGCCTTTGATTATAAAGCCAACTTTTGCGGGATCGGATAGATCGTCTGAGCTAGATCCCCCTTCCCCCTTGAATGGAGATGTTGCATGTGTGAGGAATTTGCGATTTGACTGTTAATTCTGATGTAAAAGTTCGCGAGAAATACGATGGTGCTACTGGTTTTCTCTGAAATCAACTCCCAAGCTCAAAAAAAGCTCTCAACTTGAGGCCAAAATGGAGGGGATATCCCACGCTATCCTGAGAGTCCACCTCTGCATCAAGACAAACTCTCCATGCAAGGATAGGGAGCAAATACATTGACTGGGGTGCAACTTTATTTGGGGACCCCACAACTGAAAACACGGCAACCTTGCTAATGTATTTGCTCCCTATCTTTGCATGGAGAGTTTGTCTTGATGCAGAGGTGGACTCTCAGGATAGCGTGGGATATTCCCTCTATTTTGGCCTCAACTCGAGAGCTTTTTTTGAGCTTGAGAGTTGTTTTCAGAGAAAACCAGTGTCACCATCGTGTTTCTCGCGAACTTTTACACAAAAATCAACAGTCAAATCGCAAATTCCTCACACATGCAACATCTCCATTGCAGCTTCATATTAGCTCATTTCCTCGCTCTCCCCGCAAAAGAGCGTAACCACTTTTCAATGTTGCCACATTTACTCTCGCTAATTGCATTTTTATCAGGAGAATCCTGGGCTTTTCTGACTGAAAATTTCACCGATTATTCTTCACATCTCATGCACAAATCAGATACATTTCGGATACAAATTGCACAGGCTTGTGTGTAAACAACGTAATGGTTTGTGTCAATTTTGCAACAATGGAGTGACGTTACGTTTCTTCGTCCGGGGGACGACGATTTGTGCAGTCGGTGATTCGAGCCAAATTTACAAAAATGTACTACTGAGATGGGCCATTTCATAGAAACTAAGAATTTGAATTATAAGAATTTGAAATTTCAAGGATGTAATTTAACGGGAAATTGTATGAAATTTTTCTATGACATTTCTATAATTTGAAATTGCAAGCTATTTTCCATGAAATTTCAGAAATTTTTTGAAATTTCACGTGAAAATTCCAATGAAAAATCACGTAAAATCTCAAGGGCATTCGCAGCACCTAGTCCCTGCCGATCTAACGCTAACATACCAAACTTTACCGATGGTAGCGCAAGATGTTTCCGGTGTTACCTCACAATCAGCCTCCCCGGCAGTCCCAGATTAATGGCCCTGGTAAAAATTGGCGATAGGAGCTGCGTTTCATAATACCATAGGAGTTCTTATAGCCAACTAAAAGGCTATTGAAAATCAGATAGCTGGCTGTAGAAAGCGGAGCAACTTATATAGCCGGGCTATACGAAGCCATAAAAAAGTATACAGTCGGGCTATAGTTCCTATCGCTGGGCTTTACACTTTGTCGCTATTGGCTAAAAGGCTATAATAAATAGTGTAGAAATTCGTGTGCTTTGGAAATCATTAAGTTTGATACGGAACTACCTTAATATTTACAAAACGCACATTCTATTTTCCTTTAAAACATATTTTTTCCATCAATTAAAATAAGAATAATCCATACAGGATGTGCAAACATTTCAAAATCATGAGTTGAAAAACGGTGACTCCGCGAGATTAAATATTAGAGCCTAACACAAAGCGGAGCGGCGACGCACTGGCGCCTACAAACCTAACAGGAATACTTCACGCATTGCGCAACGCGTGAAGTATCCCTGTTAGGTTTGTAGGCGCCAATGCGCGTTTCGCGCTCTCTGCCCGCCCGCCGTGCCCCAGCATGCCACGGCGTCTGAAGCAACTATTTCTCACCAGATGTATTGCACAGTATCATAAGAAATTGAAGGCGCTCCAACATATGAAGAATGACAGGCATCCTTCAAAAGTACGGAGCTTTCTTCGCAAAATAAATCAAGACACTACGGCACAAAAAGAGAGCGGTAGTCCAAAAACTAACTAAGTCCTAGTATCCGTATTTAGTAACGTTTAGCATATACTTTATCGTCTTGCTGTTGCTTAATCGCCATCGGCTATAAAAGGCTATAAGAAATTGTACAGCCGGCTACAGAAGCTATTGGAAATCTTACAGCCGGCTTTAGGTCTATAGTATTTTGGAACACACATTCTACTGCCAACTTTTACCAGGGGGGTCATTTCTGTTCACTCTTCAAAACCTCATTAATAAATTAAAAAGGTCGATGTTCCTTCAACTTCCGTGTCTTAACTCTGTGACTTAGTGACTCGTTTTAAGTTATCCTGTGAGGGTCATTCGTCTTTTAGTTTCACTGTTAGGAAGAAAAATTTGAAATTGCCACGAGAACCTGCAACCTAATTTCTTTCCTATCAGGGGCTTGGTGAATCCGAAAGGCGGAAAGCTCTATGATTCGTCCGCACTGATGGACCGTTTTCTCGCCCCCTTGATGGCATCGATGTTAGCAATTTAATCGGATCCGGACGATCTATACGATCCAACGTGAAAATTTGCTTACTAACGGCAAATTCGTGGAAACCTCGGAACTCAAAATAGAATGCGCAAACTCGAGGTTCGGGTATGAAAATCAGTTCCGAACCTCAAAGTAAAATTCGCTGAAAATCGAGAATGGATAAATGAGGGAAATTCCGAATAAAATAGAGAAGCGGGTGATTCAATTTGGAGATAGCAGGTGGGGAAGGGAATAATGTCCCTGTCACTGAGGATTGAGTTATTACTCCCAACCGAGTCAGTTTTTCCTCATAAATATGCACTCCATACGTAATTTCAAACGGAGGGAGCTTCGATCAAGAATATTGCACATTTAATAAATAGAGACGCGATTTATTTTTGGCATATCGATGAAGTTTGTTGCTCCCGCTTGCAACGATTCAAACTATGCACCTACTGCCGAAGATGGATTCATAATTCACTGTCAATTGATAGATTGTATCGATTTCTGATAAGACAAATCAACACTTCGAGAATGGCGGATAGGGGAAGGGGATGCAGTAACGTCGAATATTATACGAAGTAGGACCCTAAATTTAGAGTATCGTTCTGGTACATTCGCCTCACAATCTCAACGCAGTAATACGAATCGTATGTTGCACTGAATAAAAATTCCTCTAGGATCCTCGGTCCAGACTCCTAAAAAGTTTGACAAAAAGAAATAATTTTGATTCGATCGGATTTTTGCTTTGATCGAGAGACAAGCCTTTAAATGCAAGCGGATTTCCTTTTTATTCAAGCAAAAATCTGCACTGAAAAAAAAAAACTCCGGTCGTGGGAGCCGCAATTACGGGCTATATAGACATACCGTCCGTTCCGGGCTCAAAGACCGAAAATTCCGGCTGCTGGAGGCGTAGCTTCGATTGCTCCGGGTTCAGAGGCCGAAGCTACGGCTCCAGCAGCCGGAATTTTTGGCCTTTGAGCCCGGAACGGACGGTATGTATATATAGCCCGTAATTGCGGCTCCCACGACCGGAGTTTTTTTTTTAGTGTGATTGAATCGAGTATATTTTATCGAGTCCGGGCTCTGGGTCCAAGCATTGGCGTATCCAGGAATGTGGCAACACCGGATTTCCTCCATTTAAACTTATGGATTTGTATCGATTCTTGGAGGGGCCAAGTGCTCCGACAAGAATCGATTATTTAAGGTTAAAATGGAGGAATTCGGTGTTGCCAAATCGCTGGATCCGCTTCTGTGTCCAAAAGACTCTTTTTCCTGTGTGTGCGACTGTGATGGGTGCGATCTTGCACCCATCTGTCATCGTGTCTCCCTTGCTGAAAACTAATCTGTACTTTTGTTTCTTTTGTTTCAGGTTAGAATATGTTCTTCTCTCTGATATTTGCTCCATCATAGTGTACAACTCATGAAGGTCAGTGCTGAAAATAAATAGTTCCTTCGTATATATTCAATCCTATCTTCGCTGAGAAAAATAGAGTAATCACCAAGATGTACTCTGTCTTCACTTAATAAACCACGTAATCCCCACCTTTCATCCATCCTACCTAGAATGCACTGCGCTAAAGCTTAGGATCTAGCTTAAAAAGTGATCAGGAGATGTTTTACAATGGGAAAGAAACCCACATGGAGTCCCCTTGACTATTTTATCTAATTTTTCTATTTTCTTTTCTTCCTCCTTTGTGACCGTCCTTTTTGACTATTTTACACGATACACTGTTAAACATTTTGGAGTGAATTTCTGTACCGAAATCTATATAGAGCCTTAAAATCTTGAATGATATGAATGCGGAGCGGAATCCATTGTCCTTACGGGGTAACTTACACTACTACAAAGCGAAATCTACTCTTTTTGGGGAGTGTCATATGCTTTTATGGTGCTAATTTCACTTCGTGTCCATATCACTCGGGGTTTTTGGGCGAATTTAACTTCTCGATTTTCAAAAGTGTATTTTCCTCTTCTTTGAAAACAACTCCGGCCGCGGAAGCCGTACTGACGGGCTGTATAGACATACCGTGCGCGTTTCGGGCTCTGGGGCCGAATTTTTATCGGTCCTTCCACCGTACTTAAATCTACTTAGGACGTGTCTCGACTGCACTTAAGTCCGGCTTAGCGCTTCTGATTGGCCGGTGGTGCGGTTTGAACTCATCGATGGCTGTTGCACCCCGTGTGAAAAAGCCGACAAAATTCGGCCCCAGATGTCGAAAGTTCCGGGCGCAGCACCCGAAGAAATCGAAGCTCCGGCTCCAGCACTCTGAACTTTCGGCTTCTGAGCCCAGAACGGACGGTTTGTCTACATACGCACCGTAACTTTTTTTCAGTGTGGTATAGACGAAAGAGCCCCGTTATAAAGAGGAAAGAGCACCCAGTAGCGATGAGCTTGTAGAATCAGTGTCTAAGAGGTGAAGCAGGAGCTCCGTTTACGCATTTACGGGGATCATACGGACGGCCCGGTCTTGGAGTTGGCCGGAGCCGCCGCTGACACTTCTGACAGCGAGCCAGCGCCGCGACGCCGCGCCGCGCCGGCCGGAGGAGCGCCACCGACCGCCACCAGGGTCGCCGCGACGCTGCTTGCCACGTCGAAGTAATCAACAGCGCGCTCTTGACGCGCCGCGATAAATCTCGCGTTTCGCGCCCGCTGACCCGCTTGACCCCGCGCGTCTCATTACGGCCACTCGCGGGCACCGCTGTCGCTGCCAAGTCGCGCGCCACGGAGAGAGAAGGAGCACCAATGACTGAAACAGGGTGTTTACAAGTCCGGAAATAGTACTGATTTTTCAAAGGCGGTCCGGAAATACTGGAAAAATGCGGAAATTCCGCAAGAAAGTCCGGAATATTTGTCATTTTTATCGCATTTTAGGCGAGAAATTCTAAACTTTGAAGTTCTTCGAATTTCGTCAATTGGAGGTACTGAAAAAGTACCGAATTTTTCTGTTAAGAAGGTACTGAATTTCTTGGGAATTACTGCAAAAGTACTGATTTTTGGCCAGCCTATTTTAGAATACACCCTGCTGAAAGGAAGCAGCGCGGTCTCATAGTGAGCCAGAGGAACTTAAGGTGGACAGTCCGTTTACATCGTGTCTAGGACCGATAAAACGGGGATTCTTTAGGGAATAGACAATTTGAGGGGAAAAGCAGGAAATCTGTTCTGGAAACCGGGAGTCTCTTTTTCTTTCGTTTAAAGACCAATTGAACTTCATTTTGCAATATTCGGGATTTACAAATTCTGCCTCGTCCATACAAACACTTAAAAACATAGGAAAACAAATGGTACTTAGGTTGTTTCTAAACTGAGTCAGAGAATGGGGTCCCTAATAGCAATTTGTTTTCAAATTTTCCAGAAATTGTAAGTGCCTATGGTTAGAGTCCACGCAAAGTAAGTTTACGCACTTTTAAACTACAACCAAAGATCGTCTGACATCATTTTCTCATGAAAAAGAAATTGATAAAGCAAGATAACGGATCCTCTGTCGCAGCCTAAAAGTGCGTGAACTTACTTTACGTGAACTCTATTACTGTTGATGTAATTGCACTTGAGTCTCCAGTATTGACCTTTTGATTGACATTTTTCTCGTATTCAAACGATCTTAGATTGATAGTCTTACGAATACGTGAATAGATTCCTCACCAATGTTGATCGATATGGCAACATTCGTCGTCATTTTGAAAAGCTCCAACTTCTTGAAGACCTCCCTATGGGATAAGAGTCACCTAGGCACCTGGTGCGATGCAGCAGAAACAGTGATGCCAAATCTCGAGTTAATTTCTTCCATCGCACATTGTGTATTATGAGAAAACGAACATAAGCATGTACTAAGGAGCTACATCGGCGGGAAGCACGGAAAACACCGGTGTGATCTCCTGCTGCAGGCGTGATTGAATAAAACCTAATTTGTTTCACAACCGCCTTCAATTAATTTCATACGCGTGTGCCAAGTCTGACAATATTAGATGTAATCCGCCTATTGAACGGAGATTTCAATTAAAATAACATGGGTTGTCTTCCTTTCGTGCTTCCAAGAAGATCCTTTCAATTTTCATCCAGTGAAATCCCAATGATCGGACCACCGGGAAATTAAGCCACACAGAGCCTCGCGAGTAGTAAGGAATGCAGACTTTTTACACTTTTGGCATTGGTCCGCACCCACCTTAAAGTTCGTTAAAGTCATTGAATTTCTTTCTTTGTATTTTGCACTTCTTACAGTGAAAATCATCATGATCCCTTACAAAAATCTATTTTCAAAGTAGCACCGCTGCGTTTCAATTTAGGTTTGCAAAAAATGTCATATTAATGATGCTACATTGAGCCACCCTCAGTTTCAAGACTAAGAGAGGCTCGACGTGAGTCGATCGACAGACCCATGAATCGTTCGACCAACCCGTGAGTCAGTCGAGTTTTGACGATCGAATCACGTCGATGGGTTCACGTTTTGTTTTTCGATCGATTCATGTCGATAGTCGATCGAACCGACATCGATTTTTTTTTTAAAATGGACGTATTTCTGTCAAACGGAACTAAGCGCCGATTCGAGTTCTTTTTAAGGAAATTAGAATGCCGGAGCGCGTTCTGCAGTCAAACGGAACTTAGTGCCATGGAAAAGCATTGCGAGTATAGGACAGAATGAGCCCGATTCCGCCGCGAATCCAAGCCCCCCTCTTCCTTCCTCCCCCGATGGCGCTTAGTTCCGTTTCACAGAAATACGTCCAATTAACTGTCGATCGAATCGGTGTCGATCGATTCACGTTTTTGTTTTTCGATCGATTCATGTCGATCGAATTGACACCGGTTTTTTGGTAACTTGTCAATCGATTCCCGTTTTCATTTTTCGATCGATTTGTGTCGATCGATTCCCGTTTTCATTTTTCGATCGATTCATGTCGATCGAATCCGTACCTTCCGGTAAATTCGGGTTCCCCTCTGTACTTACTTTCTGTAAGAAGTAATTAAATTGGCCGCCTGACTCTGTTTCGTACCTTTTCTTAGTTAGTATGTGATAGTTTCTTTTATCATTGTACTGAATTTTAATTCATTGTGACTTTATCCTGAGCCCGTATAGTAAAGGAGAGGGGATGGAAAGGTTAAGCCGTAAAAATAAAGAAAGACGCGAAGTGATATCCTGGAGGTTTTATGCAAGGTGCACTCGGCGAATTCATTGGCTCTTTTTTTCCCAGTGCATTTCAGAGCGTTTCCCCCTCCATCGCTCAATTACTGTCAGAGCCGTCAGTGGCTCGAATTAACCTCTTAAGCCTCCCTTCCCCCTCCGCCTGCTCTCCAGCCAATCTCCGACCGACCATTCCCAGCGAAATAATCGCAACCGGCCGATTCGCGTGCGAAAAGAGCGCGACGTAGCCAGGTCAACACCATACTTCGCCAGGTATGATGAAGAACCGCAGGCCAGCAGGCTGATTATTGACTTTGATTGACAAAGCAATAGACAAAGAAGACGACAGCGGGGCGATTATTGAAATTGATGGACAAAGCTATAGACAAAGAAGACATAGGGAGTATGGAGCGATCTTATCGGTTGACATGGTTGGTTCTTATAGACTAAGGAAGAAAATGATGGACTAACTGTCGGGTCTTTAGTGGGTTGCCGTTAGTTAGTCCATTACCTACCTCCTATGTCCATTGCCACCACCTGCTTCCACCAATAGGATCCCTCCAAATCCCTTTTGTCGTCTTTGTCTATAGCTTTGTCTTATCAATTTCAATAATCGGCCCGCAGGAAAATGTAGCAATCTTATCAGTGGAAATGCTTGGTTATAACAGTCTTAGAGGGAAAATGATCGGCGAATTATAGGGTCTCTCGTGGGTTACCGTTAGTTGGATTATATTTTGCAATTTGGAACTGTAAATTCTAGCCCGGTTTCAAACCGACGTATGTGCCATTAGTTTATCAAGTGTTTTTCCAGAAGAGCCAGAATTTATAGTTCCAAATTGCAAAATGCAGTCCAGTTAGTCTATGACTTACCTTCCCTATCCATTACAACCACCTGCTTCTACTACTAGGATCGCTCCTTTTTCAATTTCTCTTTTTTGTCTATAGCTTTGTCTACCGAATCCAATAATCAGCCCGCAGGCAAGACACATTCATTCGGGAGACGATGAAGTCTCCTATGAAGGGGTTTAAAAATTTCAGGATCACAAATTATGTTCAATGGGTTGTTCTTAGGAATTTTAAAATAGCTTGGATGAAATTCACCTGATTAAAAATTCCTGAAAATCAAAGTTGATCGTGTGGGGAGTCATCTATCTCGCAAGCGATTTGCTCAATAAATGAAGATTGCTTAACGGTATTTGTGTATGGCTTTGTCTATCAACTTCAATAATCAGTTCGCAAAGTAGTTAAAAGGATCCTTCTCAGCGCAGCAGAAACGGACTAAAATTGGCGGAGACTCGGGCCCAATGATGAGTCAATTGAATATTTTAACAGGTAGAAAATCTTTATATTGTCGGATTCATGACACCTCCCTCCACTCCTATCTCTCTTAAGTATCTGTCATCATTCTTTAGTGCCAAGTGAATCCCCTTCAACAGAATAGAATATGCATACCATCACAATTGAATCAATGAGAACAAAAACACACCAACTCGGTAACTCATAAATGCTCAATTTTCATTAAAGAGAGTTAGTTTTCATAAAGGTCATTGAATTCAACGCATTTGTTTCAACTTGGACCTTTAAAGTGTGCTTAAGTACTTGTATTTCGGCACCAAAAATCGTTTTCTTGTGCTAACTTCTTCAACTAAGTAGTTTTGCGTAGGTCTTGATTATTTTCATTTTTTCGAGTTGGTGTGTTTTCGTTCTCACTGATTCATTTGCAGTAGCGTTGAATTGGTTGCAAAATCGGCGATTCGAAGCGTTTAATGTGTTCCATGCAGACCAAAGGCTCACCTGTGTAGGTAAGGCACGGTGAATCGAGAATTCGGACCGCTGAACTGAATCCTAGTCCACCGAGCACCTAGTTCACTTCTGTTAACTGGAATGGTCCGTTTGCGCGGCTCATGAGGAGCGTCTTCAACATTGGAGGAATACTTCAAACGCTACACCTTTTACACATAAACTGGAATGGTCTGTAAGCGCGACTCGTGAATAGCGCCTTCAACATCCGAGAAATACTTCAAACGCTACACCTTTTACACACAAACTGGAATTGTCTGTAAGCGCGACTCGTGAATAGCGCCTTCAACATCCGAGAAATACTTCAAACGCTACACCTTTTACACACAAACTGGAATGGTCTGTCAGCGCGACTCATGAATAGCGCCTTCAACATCCGAGAAATACCTCAAACGCTACACCTTTTACTTATACGTTCCGATGTTTAATTGGACCAGCCGGCAAAGTAAGAATTTTAGCGTTCGGATAAATAATTCTAAGTCAAAATTTCACGTAAAATACGATCCGTGCATTGAAAATTACTGACATTCACTCCTTGGGAAGCGATTAATGTATTTTGATGCAACAATTTAAACTACCCACCCATAGAAAAAAAACAATAATCTTCATCCTTCGCACACTAGACGTTACCGTGACATTCTCTGCGGTATGAAAATATGACAACCTCAATCCAGGTGCTTCGGCTCAGCTAATGCACGTTGTTTACTCTTTGAAAAACTCAAGGTAGGGAAAGGATCACTGCTCGATTAGGGTGTCTACCAAAACCGTTGCAATGCAGGATCTGGTTCAAGTAGACTATTGTGTTTCATGTGGTAAACATGTTTTAAACATTTGATGTGTATCACTAAATATGTTACTTTCGTAAATCAAACGAGTCTAAATTTACTTGCGCGAAAATCAGGAAATCTCGTCTAAAACATCAGGTAAAAATTGAAGTGCTGGGTGGAAATAGGGCATTTCTTGATTGCAAAGTCTCAAAATCTCAGCTATCGTTTTATCTAATATAGTTAAAGCAAATAAATGTAACTCATCGCAAGTTTTACTGAATATTCTTTATAATTTTACAGTACTGAAAACGTAGAATTTCGGAAAATTTACCCAATAGTTACCGCTCCAAAATAAAAATTAGCACCGGAAATTCTGAAACACCGCAATTAAGAAATGTCCTTTCTGCTTCTGACGCCTCAATTAAGAAAATATCAGGAAAATCCGAAATTATTTTTAGCAGACACCCTATATCAAGAATATTTAGACTGAGTTAAGCAGAAAGGAACCATGCAACCCACATTTTGGAAAAAATTGAGTTATGAGTGGTTTTGAACTTAACCACTGCTCTACTCTCTATCGCCCAAAATTCGAAGTTTTTGTTGGATCAAATTTTGCTGAACTTGTAGTTTATCTTTTACATTGAGTCTTATGCAGGAGCCAAACTTTAAACCTCTTTTTCTCGGTTCGATCCCGATGTGGCTTGGTTCCTTTCTGTTTAACTCCGTCCATTTGTGCCCGAATCAAGTCTCTTATTTGCAGCGGTGAGTGTGGCAAGGTGGCTAAGTATTATGAATGAGCTTTGGCTACGTGATGACGAGCGTGGATCCGTATCTGGACTATGCAGTCGCAGTTAGCTCACATGTCCCGCCGCGGCGCCGCTTAAGTCGCGAGCTTGCGCGTTTTCCATCACCCAACAGAATTAACCCCGGTCGGCAGGGCGGCGCCATTCGCGCTTTCCGATCCGGGAAACTCGTGACGCCTTGCCTTGCCCTCCGACACACCGTCCCGCATTCCGGCATCAACGTTTCCATCAATAACCGTCAACCGTTCAATCACTCACCACACGCTACTTAAATGCCACATTTTCCCATTTTTATTTCACTACGTCGCACTGAAAGAAAAACCACATTGGATCTAGAGCCCTGACTCTTGAAAACATTGACAAAAAAAAAAAAAAAATACTCTTGATTCAATCGGATTTTTGCTTGAATCAAAACAAAATCCGCTTAAATAAAGAGGTTTGGCTCTTAATTTAGGCTACATTCTGATTGAATCAAGAGTACTTTTTCTTGTCGATGTTTTTAAGAGTCTGGACTCTAGATCCAATGTGTTTTTTTTCTAGTGTTCTCAACAGGTGAATTTTCGCGAGTGGCTTTGGCTAAAGCTTTTAACTTACTCCCAACCTCTGTTACTGCACTGAAAAAAAGCTCTGCTCTGGCCGTGTATGTAGTACTTACGGGCTATATAGACATACTGTCCGCTTTCTGGGGTCAGAGGCAGGGGTTTCGGGTGCAGCACCCGGAGCAGTCGAAGCTACAGCTCCAGCATCCGGAACTTTTGGCCTCTGAGCCCGGAACAAACATAGCCCGGAACTTTTTTTTTTCAGTGTGCAAAACGAAATTCCCTCCAGGCGACGCGACGCACAGTATGGATCGAGTCAATAGGAGAGGTCAGACAAAATTTGGAATTTTTAAACGCCTATAACTCGGTTTATACAAAACTTTGATGTTTTAAAATTGGTTTCATTGGTTTTCGCGTGAAATTTTCTTCCATCTGCACCCCTTGAAATTTAAAATGTGACAAAATAAACATCAAAAGTTGCAGTGTTAGTAAAAAAATTTCATCTCCGACCTCTCTAATTGACTCGATCCACTGTGCGACGGTGCGTTTCCAATAACATTTGGCTTTCATGCTGGCAGCATTGACGACCAAAATTCTCGACTCATTTCCCGAGGTGAGTTGAAATGAGTGGATGGATTCAAACGTCGGCCAAAATTCATCGAGTAACTGAATATAGTTCTTGACTGTATCAGAGCGTTTTTCTCCATTGGTTTACAAACCTGCCGATCTGGATTAAAAAGTCGGCTAAACCCACTCGCAAAAATTCGCCTAATAACGACATCTTTCAGGAGCCTTACATCGATATTTTCCATTTGGTGTGTAAAAGCTATGTTTAGAGGTCAGCGCTCAGATTCACCTGATAATGGCTCACGACGAAAGATTTAAGCAATTGGTTTAGCGAACCTAACCTCATTTATGAACCATCATTGGGGGAATTAAATGCCTTAAAAGTTGGTCATCAGTCATCTTTTGGCGATAAATAGCGTCGATCTATAAAATAAATTTTAAGCACTTTTGCCTCAACCGCCAAATCTGGGTATAGCGCTTAGTTGATCCCGAGAATGGATGTACGAATTTTGTGCTGTCTTTAACAACTTTTCTCTGCATTTTGGGCTACTTTAAAAGAAAAAAAAGTCAGGGTATGAAAAGGAAAAGTCGTAGAAGAAGTTACGGAGTTTCAGGAGCAGCCTTCAGCAGAAATTAGCATAATTAAAAGGAAAAGTATATATGTAAGTGGAAGTTTCGTTCGGAGGTCACCCCTCAAACCTACCTTCGGTGGGAGAAAGTCAGGGTATTCGAAAGTATAGAGTCAGGGAAAAGTCAGGGACTCTGAAAATTAAAAAAAATATGGAAATTCTGCTCTTGAATATTTTTGACTCCAACTTGGCACTTGGCAGTCACACTCGTATTGCTGTTGCCAGTGATTATTTTTCGCACGCTCGATGCAGTTCTCTTGCGGGTGTCAGAGAGTAATTACTCATCACCACGCGGCTCGATCGATGTTCGATACTCCACTGTAAGGAGGCTAATGTGTCGATTATCGATAGGTCAATTAGCGATTATCGATGGCAGCAATCTTGATGGTCGTTAGGGGAGTTTGCATGCTGCGTGTGTACGTAATGCTCGTCTCGGAGTCAAATGAGCTGGATGAGACGCATATTTCTCCAACGATGTCAGATTTATCCCTATTTTTATGATACACTGAAAAAAAACACATTGGATCTAGAGTCAAGACTCTTGAAAACATTGACAAGAAAAAGGACTCTTAATTCAATCAGATTTAAGCTTAAATCAAAAGGAAATCCGCTTAAATTAAGAGGCTTAGTTCTTGATTTAAGCTTAAATCTGATTGAATCAAGAGTATTTGTTCTTGTCGATGTTTTTAAGAGTCTGGACTCTCTAGATCCAATGTGTTTTTTTCCTCAGTGTATGAGGATTGTCCTACGTAATGAAAATTTAAATGAAACATTTTTCGGTAAAAGGGCGTCTGAGATGCTTCCAACGCTGCTAAGATTGTGCAACATAGTTCTATAGTTGTTGGTAGAGTCCGGAATTTTCCGAAAGTCTGAAAAATAGTGCTAATTTTTCAAGGCCGGTCCGGAAGTACTGAACAAGTGCTGAAATTCCACAAGACGGTCCGGAATTTTTCCCCCTTTTTGTCATTCTTGTCGCAATTTGAGCAGGAAATTTGAATTTTTAAAAATTTCCGAATTCCGTCATATCGAGGTACTGAAAAAGTATTGAATTTTTCTGTTAAGTAGGGACTGAAATAATTGGGAATGGACTGAAAAAGTACTGTATAAGTTGTATGTTTACTGTTCCACACAAAACAATTATCCTTCTCGCTCTAGCAAAATTTTGCGACGGACCCATTTACACCCCAAGGATCCATATTGGACCGTGTTCAGCAGAAAGGAACCGAGCGACATCAGCTATCGCCGAATTGAATTGGGCAATTTGATTTTTTATGTGAGTACGGTTGCGCGGATTTTTGTTCAAATTTCAGTGAATTTTCCGCAAAATACGAAGCAAATTCCTCGTAATTTCTAAAGGAATCCGCACAAATGTTCCCTTGTGAAAAATTAAATCGCTCGGTAAAATTTGGCAACGGCTAATGTGGCTTGGTTCCTTTCTGCTCAACGCGGTTTCATTGCGAGGCTTCCCTTGTTAAATACAGGAAATCCGAGCACGAAGTGACAATCCTCACTTGTTGCAATTACTCATTGCCGCTAAGATTAATTTCCGTTCGTACGCAAAAGTACGTTTACTCAGTGCTAATTATTTGTTGGGTTTGTTCGCTTCTTTCGCCCGATAAATCAACAAGTTGCAAATGCCCTCGGCGTCTCCGTAACTTGCTTTTGATTTTTCAACCCCGGCAACTTGTGCTCCGACAGAATATCCATTTCCGCTCGAAATTCGTTTTCGGTGGCGGTTTTCCGACCCCTGTTTACGGTTCCCGACCCGAAATCCCGGGGACGAATTAACATTACCTCGGTGGCACTTCTGTCGTGCCCAGGAGTAACGCCGTATCAACAAATGTTCTTAAATAAGGGTTGCCAAACTTCCGAAGATGAAATTTTCATTTTTGGAGAAAATTATAAACGCTTTTTCACGAAGTCTTTTAGTTGTGTGACACTTCTGTCGTGCCCAGGAGAAACGCCGTATGAACAAATGTTCTTAAATGAGGGTTGCCAAACTTCCGAAGATGAAATATTCATTTTTGAAGAAAATTATGAATGCTTTTTCATGAAGTTGTTTCAGATTAACTTGCAAATAAAATCATGTGAATGAATGGAATACGTATAATGGGCCTGTTGCATGCAAGAGATACAGCCGTGCGAATAGACTTGGTAGTGGTTAAATGACACGAAAATTACGATGCTCACATTAAAAAAGTCTGAAATAAACTCCTTATTGCGCAATTTGCGTTGTCAGGAACGCGCTTTTTCAAATTTCCCGCGTCTGGGGGCAGTTTTCTAACGGAAACAATTAACGGCAACTCGCGGCTATTTCCGGTCAACTAAAACTGACAACATAACCTAAAAGTCGGAGCTCGTGATATCGTGAAATGAAATGTAGAAGGATTGCGTTGGATATTTAAAAGCTAATCGATTTGGTTACTGCATAAAGCGTATATGGACCACTATAAGAGATCACGTTGGGTTTGTAAACAAACTGAAGGAAAAAATAACAACAACAACAACGACTCGACATCTTCCGGAAATCACCGAGCCCGCCGTTTGCTCGTTTCCGGTGATTAGAAAACTGCCCCCAGACGCGGGAAATTTGAAAAAAGCGCGTTCCTAACAACGCAAATTGCGCAGTAAGGAGTGTATTTCAGACTTTTTTAATGTGACCATCGTAATTTTCGTGTCATTTAACCGCTAAAAAGTCTATTCGCGCGGCTGTATCTGTTGCATGCAACAGGCCCATCACAAGTTTCCAAGAAAATCGGCATTCCACGAGAGGAAAGGACGACGGACCGGTCTTATGGGAAAAGTGGGCCCGGTTAAATCGGCTGGCGTTTTGATATGTTGTAGGTCTTAACCTACTGATCAAAAGTGTCAATGGGCATTTCTCCCTATCTCGAAGTTTTACCCCCCATTTTGGGGGTCAAAGTTGCCAATTCGGCGTATAATTGGCAGTTTTGACACCCGGGTTTATTGGTCGCCCATGAGATTCTTTGATGGTTTCTTGAGTCTTGTGTATCCTCTGAATAGGCTAGAGACCATCCGAACTCAAAAACTGACAATTTCGCCTCATGGGTAAGGGGGGGGGTGTTCACGCCACCGATTTCAGAGTCGGCGAGCCGCATTAAACCGATTCTTTCGCCATGTTTTGGAGAATTTTTTATGCAAATGATTGCGACTGCATCTTAAAAGGTCGACTAAGATGCAGCTCAGAATATACCCCCGGGCGGGAGGGGGGGGGGNAGCTCGGAACTCTTTTTTTCAGTGTGCAAAACGAAATTCCCTCCAGGCGACGGTGCGCTTCCAATACCATTATTGACTACATTTTGCAATTGGAACTATATATTCTAGCCCGGTTTACAAACAACGCACCTGACATTAGTTTCAGTATGCACATAATTTTATTCCAAAAGAGCCAGAATTTATAGTTCCAAATTGCGAAATGCAGACCATTTGGCTTTCATGCTGGCAGCATTGACGACCATATCCAAAATTCTCGACTGATCTCCCGAGGTGAGTTGAAATGGATGGATGGATGCAAACGTTGGCCAAAATTAATCGAGCAACTGAATATAGTTCTTGACGCTAGCAGATCGTTTTTCTCCATTGGCTTGCAAACCTGCCGATCTGGTTAAAAAGTCGGCCAAATCCACTCGCGAAAATTCGCCTAATGACGACATATTTCAGGAACCTTACATTGATATTTTCCATTTGTTGTATAAAAGCTATATTTGGAGGTCAACGCTCAGATTCACCTGATGATGACTCACGACGAAAGATTTAAGCCATTGGTTTAGCGAACCTAACTTCATTTATGAACCACTATGGGGGAAGTTAAATGCTTAAAAGTTGGTCATCAGTCGTTGTTTGGCGATAAATAGCGCCGATCTATAAAATAAACTTCAGGCACTTTTGCCTCAACCGCCAAATGTGGGTATAGCGTCAAGTTGGTCCCGAGAATTGATTTGCGAATTTCGTGCTGTCTTTAACAACCTTTCTCTGCATATTTGGCTACTATAAAAGCAAAAAAAGTCAGGGCATCCATAGGAAAAGTTATAGAAGAAGTAACGGAGTTTCAGGAGCATCATTCAGCAGAAATTAGCATAATTAAAAGGAAAAGTATATATATAAGTGGAAGTTTCGTTCGGAGGTCACCCCTCAAACCTACCTTCGGTTGGAGAAAGTCAGGGTATTCGAAAGTATAGAGTCAGGGAAAAGTCAGGGACTCTGAAAATTAAAAAAAAAATATGGAAATTCTGCTCTTAAATATTTTTGACTCCAACTTGGCACTTGGCAGTCACACTCGTATTGCTGTTGCCAGTGATTATTTTTCGCACGCTCGATGCAGTTCTCTTGCGGGTGTCAGGGAGTAATTACTCATCACCACGCGGCTCGATCGATGTTCGATATTCCACTGTAACAAGGCTAATAAATCGATTATCGATAGGTCAATTAGCGATTATCGATGGCAGCAATCTTGATGGTCGTTAGGGGAGTTTGCATGCTGCGTGTGTACGTAATGCTCGTCTCGCAGTCAAATGAGCTGGATGAGACGCATATTTCTCCAACGATGTCAGATTTATCCCTATTTTTATGATACACTGGAAAAAAAACACATTGGATCTAGAGTCTAGACTCTTGAAAACATTGACAAGAAAAAGGACTCTTAATTCAATCAGATTTAAGCTTAAGTCAAAAGTAAATCCGCTCAAATTAAGAGGCTTGGTTCTCGATTTAAGCTTAAATCTGATTCAATCAAGAGTATTTGTTCTTGTCGATGTTTTTAAGAGTCTGGACTCGAGATCCAATGTTTTTTTTTTTTTTACCAGTGGATGAGGATTGTCCTCCGTAGAGAAAAATGTAAATGAAACATTTTTCGGTAAAAGGACGTCTGAGATGCTTCCAACGCTGCTAAGATTGTGCAACGTAGTTCTATGGTTGTTGGTAACGAGTCCGGAATTTTCTGAAAGTCCGGAAATAGTGCTAATTTTTCAAGGCTGGTCCGGAAGTACTGAAAAAGTGCTGAAATTCCACAAGACGGTCCGGAATTTTCCCCCTTTTTTTGTCATTCTTGTCGCAATTTGAGCAGGAAATTCGAATTTTTGAAAATTTCCGAATTCCGTCATATCGAGGTACTGAAAAAGCATTGAATTTTTCTGTTAAGTAGGGACTGAAATAACTGGGAATGGACTGAAAAAGTACTGTATAAGTTGTGTGTTTACTGCTCCACACAAAACAATTATCCTTCTCGCTCTAGCAAAATTTTGCGACGAACCCATTAACACCCCAAGGATCCATTCGACCGCGTTCAGCAGAAAGGAACCAAGCCACATCAGCTATTGCCGAATTGAATCGGGCAATTTGATTTTTTATATGAATACGGTTGCGCGGATTTTTGTGCGAATTTCAGTGAATTTTCCGCAAAATACGAAGCAAATTCTTCGAAATTTCGAAAGGAATCCGTATAATTGTTCTCTTGCGAAAAATTAAATTGCTCGGTAAAATTTGGCAACGGCTAATGTGGCTTGGTTCCTTTCTGCTCAACGCGGTTTCATTGCGAGGCTTCCCTCGTTAAATCCAGGAAATCCGAGCACGAAGTGACAATCTTCACTTGTTGCAATTACTCATTGCCGCTAAGATTAATTTCCGTTCGTACGCAAAAGTATGTTTACTCAGTGCTAATTATTTGTTGGGTTTGTTCGCTTCTTTCGCCCGATAAATCAACAAGTTGCAAATGCCCTCGGCGTCTCCGCAACTCGCTTTTGATTTTTCAACCCCGGCAACTTGTGCTCCGACAGAATATCCATTTCCGCTCGAAATTCGTTTTCGGTGGCGGTTTTCCGACCCCTGTTTACGGTTCCCGACCCGAAATCCCGGGAACAAATTAACATTACCTCGCTAGCACTTCTGTTGTGCC
This sequence comes from Bemisia tabaci, assembly GCF_001854935.1. Taxonomy (NCBI): domain Eukaryota; kingdom Metazoa; phylum Arthropoda; class Insecta; order Hemiptera; family Aleyrodidae; genus Bemisia; species Bemisia tabaci. The sequence goes on from NW_017547161.1 coordinate 5,426,256, forward strand.
CAGGAGAAACGCCTTATGAACAAGTGTTCTTAAATAAGGGTTGCCAAACTTCCGAAGATGAAATTTTCATTTTTGGAGAAAATTATAAACGCTTTTTCATAAAGTCTTATAGTTGTGTGACACTTCTGTCGTGCCCAGGAGAAATGCCGTATGAACAAATGTTCTTAAATGAGGGTTGCCAAACTTCCGAAGATGAAATATTCATTTTTGAAGAAAATTATGAATGCTTTTTCATGAAGTTGTTTCAGGTTAACTTGCAAATAAAATCATGTGAATGAATGGAATACGTATAATTACAAGTTTCCAAGAAAATCGGCATTCCACGAGAGGAAATTTGGCAACCACCGGAGGTTAATACGACATTTTTACTTATTGTTAGCATGACAGAATCACTCTGCCGTGCTAAGAATACACGGTTTAAACATTCGATTTTTGCCAAATTTCCGCGGTTTCAAAATTGATTCAGGAAAAATCTAGTAAATATGTTTTTTTTTCCCTTTGGAAATTCTCGGGACTATTTGTTAAAAACGAAAATAAAATATTCGAAAAATTCCCAGGGGATGTCGAACAAAAATGTCTAGAAAATCCGTATTTTATCAGAAAGAATTTGGCGATACCCGAGTACTGACATCCTTTAAGGTTCCGCAAATTAAGGATAGTCGGACATCGTTTATTTAATGTTCCTTTCCCAACCTCAATAACACCTTTTTGATAATCTACCAGGTATTTTTCCGATCAGATTACTATTCTTGGAACACTGTCTCCTGTCATTAAAATTTTTGTGGGGTTTGCCCACTTTTTGAGAATGATTTTTTCGAAATTTGGTTTATAAAATAAATGTACACAAATTTTCGCTCAGGGCGAAAAGTGTTCTCAAAATTTGATTTGTAAATTTATCAAAATAATTCTCGTTTGAAGGCTCAGGGAAGAACGCAAAGAATCAAATCAAAATGCCCTTTTGAAATAATAATCAGTGGATGCTCAGCTTTTGATTTTGACATCACGGATCATAATTATAATCAAAGCAAGGATCGATTGATTTTTCTCTCTTTCAATCAGCGACAGATGGAAAAACGGGTGGCTATCTGTGTATCGTCGGCCCTCTGACGTAAGGACGTATCTTAAATTCCACGTGAGTCCTGTTTTACGTATTAATCCATGCTTTCTGGGGCTCATCCGAAAATCGAGATATGCCCTTATGCCAGAGGAGGGACGGTATAATACTCGTGTGGCATGAGAAGTAACCGACGTGAGTGGTCAATTGGACACGAGTCCAGAGTGAATATTTTTATTTCTGGTTTGGGCATATCGACAGCGACGACTATGCGAAGTTTTAAGGGCGAATCTGGGATCATTCTGATGCAGATGAGAGAAGGGTGGCAGCAGGCGAGATTTATTGCTCCCTCTCACCAAAGCTCCCCAACTCGGTCATCATTTCTGCGACACATTTGCCATTCGCCCAGCCAAATTTAGCAGGAAAAATCGGAATTTTTCATCGGGAGAGGAACACGCGAGGAAATACTTTTTCTTTCATGATGAAGGAGGTCGATCGCCAGTAGCCTGATTGTCACGACATCTCCTTGGCACGCCAAGAATCGAAAATCTATATGTGTATTACACGGCGCAGATAGGGCTATTTCTAGTCTTATTGTGCCGGGAGCCAGTCAAATACTCGTAGTTTCAAAATTCGAACTGCTGGCAGAATAAGCATTAATCCTAATAGCATATACTGAAAAAAACTTGTTTAAAAAAACGTTTCATTTTAATCTTGGCAATTTAAGAAAGCAGCTGGACCGTTTCTAGCCCTGGAAAACCTCTAATAAATGATAAAATATAAATGACAAAATTTTTGACGCTAATTGAAAATTGTGAACTTTTTGGGCTTATTTTCCCCGCAAGTAGCGTGGACCCAGTATTATTATACCACCTTGTCTCAATTAATTAACGTATAGCCACAAATATTATTGAATTTATTTTTAAATAAATTCAATAATATTTGCCGCTGTTTTATTTTTTTTTACAGAGAAATTGTTCATCGAATACGACCGAAAATTTCACTGAATTTTCTTTGTACTGCCGGTAGAATTCAGTGATATTTTCGGACAGCTTCGTTGAACGATTTCTCTGCATAAAAATAAAATGGCGGCGGAAATTTTGAAACGCCGCATGGCGCTTGTGATACTTCGGCTGGAAGCTAACGATATAATACGAGGAGAAATTTTCGGAGCATGTAATCTGACAATGCCGACAGATAAGTGATAACCATATTCAACTTGGGACACTTGGCGAACCGCGAGTGATCAGAAGACGGATGGGTCGAAGGGTGCGCTCTTTATGACACCCCCCCCCCCCCCTACAACCCCCTTCCCCCCGGGAGCATCTTAGCACGAGCGATGGTGAACTGCGGCGTATACGGGAATTGGTGAGGGTCGAATAAAATGGTATGGTGCGCGGTAGTCGATCTCGAGGCGGGAAGCGGGGCACGACGCCCCACGTCGAGAGGAGGGTCCCGCGGCGCTTGCTTTTACGACTTAGCTCCGAGCCCCCAAAAAACAATCTTGACGTCTTTATCCAATCGCGCAGGGTTGCAATCCTCGGACCTGCTCATTGGAAACCGCGCGGTATCCGTGATTGAGACCGTCGCATCGTGACGCGGGTCCGAGCACGCTTTCACACCACTCGAAATGACCGGTTCAAAATTGTGAGGCGTTAACCTCAGTCCCCTGTGTCATGGACCGGGAGTAATCAGTGAAAAATTTCAAGGAAAATTAGGAACCCCGCTCTGGCGGGCGGGCGGCCAGCACGAAACGCGCATTGGCGCCTACAAACCTAAGTGGATACTTCAAGCATTGTGCAATGCGTGAAGTGCGCCTACAAACCTAAGTGGATACTTCAAGCATTGTGCAATGCGTGAAGTATCCACTTAGGTTTGAAGGCGCCAGTGAGCCTCTCGCGCTGGCAGCACACCGCTCCGCTCTGTTCGGCTTTAATATCTATACTCGCATAGTCAGCGTTTTTTAACTCATGATTTTGTAATGTCAGCACACTCTGCATTGATTATTCTCATTTGAATTGATGGGAAAAAAATATGTATCAATTTATCAAAAAAGAATAATAATATAATGTGTGTTTTTTAAATATTGGTGGTTCCATGTTAAATTTAATGATTTCCAAAGCACTTAAATTTTTTCTTTTACATTTTGTCCTTTTATTGTGCTGCCGCGAGGTGTACGCGCAACCAAACGCTCAAAATTTGAAGTATTTGACTCTAAAAGATCGATGTGCAAATGGGTTAAAACTAAAGATTGCATGCCTCTTGGTGTTTTCTTCTTTTATTTATTTTTGCAGTTTCTGTCGGCACAACTGCGGCTCATTGAGATTAATGGCGCTTGGAAAAGGTTTTACAAATATTTGTCTCGTTCTAAAAATATAAATATTTTCAAAATGAAGTAATAATTTCGTAAAGAAAGAAAGAAAGAAAGAAAGAAAGAAAAGTACCTATGCATATATGAGGTATATTGTACATTCAATATTTTAAGGATAGAAATAAACCCAAATATTCACCAATGACAATTTAAAAAGATGTTTCAAAAGGAGAAAGTAATAACATTTCATTTAGAAAATGAGCAACCATAACAACACCTCCTTCTCTCTCAATTTCTCATTTCCATTTTGTCAATATAATTTTACATACCGACTAAAATATAACGCTTGGACCAAGTCACTGTTGCTTATTTTACGTGTGAGCGTAAATTACTGCACAAAAAAGGTGCGGGGACTAAAAATCGTTGACAAAATGTCTTGAAACCGCTTCAAAATTTTTTAGTGTTAATCATGGTGACTTGGCCCGGGAAAAATCGAGGAAAACCGGAGAAATGAAAAATTTTAGGGAAAAATTATGGACCTCCGTTCCAGAAGCTGAGAATCTTTTCTTTTACTGCTTCGAGCATTTTTATTTTCAAATTTTGTGGAAATTTTTAAGTACCTATGGTTATTAAGGTTCATACAATGACATTTGAGCCGTCATAGTTGAACTTTTTAATGACATATTCGAATCTTCAAATCATCACCATAATAGATAAACTTTCATTGACAGATAATACAATCATCAGGAACGCTTTTGGAATGAAGGATTTGAATGTGTACCGAAGAATCGGCTGGAAGATGAAAAATTCCATTAATCAATGATTACTCAAAGTAATATTCGATTAATTGACTCGCTTAACTTCGCGTTATATTTTAAAAACTGGTAGTTTTACTACACAAGCTAGAGAGGAACAGTAATTTTACAGGTGCAGTATAAATGAGCTACTTAGTGTAACACCTTCAACTGAACACAAATAAGAGTTTAGTGATAGCCCATGCTATTTACCATTAATAAGTCAAAGCATCATGGTGTGTGCAACACGACTGCCAGGGAGAGTAAAAAACTGGAGCGCCCTCATTTATTAAGTATGCAACACGGACATCCCTCGAGCACGAATAGTCGCATCTAAGCGCCGAAGTCAATGCCGCACATTAAGACTACAATTTCTGGCTCATCCGTAAAAACACGTATGTGCAATGGGAAGAAAGTGGGACATACGTTGTTTCTGGACCAAGCCGGAGTCTATAATTTCTAATTGAAGAGTGTAGTCTAATTTATCTTCTTAAGTCCTTAGAGCTTTTTGGCTTTTGACATCGTCAGTGCGAAGGAGTTTAGCAGAAATTAATGCATTAACATGAATCCAACTTATGCGTAAGAGGTAGGGTGTTCTCTTATCTCGCGGTAATAATCATTTACCGTTACTTTAACATGAATCGAGTTTATTAATAAATTACTCATCAGAGCACACACTGAAAAAAACACATTGGATCTAGAGTCCAGGTTCTTAAAAACATCGACAAGAAAAAGGACTCTTGATTCAATCAGATTTAAGCTTAAATTAAGAACCAAGCCTCTCAATTTGAGCGGATTTCTTTTTGATTTAAGCTTAAATCTGATTGAATCAAGAGTCCTTTTTCTTGTCAATGTTTTCAAGAGTCTGGACTCTAGATCCAATGTGTTTTTTTTTTCCAGTGCAGACAAATTTTAGTGTACCTCATTTGATAAAAAAGTGTAAAAAGTGTCACTGCCTAAATGTTTAACTTCAACAACTTCGAAACTAAATGCAAATGGCGAAGAAAGCAATACTATACACTATACTCAGAGTGATAGAGTGGTTATTAAAGTACAAATAAGATCCAAGAGAGGTAGCTCAACCGTGTTTAACGATCCTTGAGCGTTCCTCGGAGGTAGTTACCATGCGAAACTTTCAAACAGTATCGATCATTTTCGAATTTCGCTCAGATCGGTCACTCTCCTTCCGAGAAGTTCCCTCGCTGCGGAACTTCGAAAGCCTTTTACTGGCGGAGATTCCCGTGAAAGGGGACAAGAAAAGTCCATTTTGTTTCAGGAGGAGCGCTAAAAGTCAAAAGAGGCGAATAAAATCGAATTAAGTGCAGCGGAAAATCACGGAGATAAACTATATCCCTTCGATGACGCTAACTTCACGGAACTGCGCTGCCATTCTGCGGAGACAGCAGTAAGTGCACGTCCAGCGTGAGTTGCCGACGGCACGTATACGAACGCGACTCGAGTCTCACACGAATAGCGCTTACTGCTGTCTTTCGTAGCAAAGCAGTATCAAACGCCCGTGACGCTGCTAAGTTTTCCTGGTCTTGAACGCTGTCATTCGTTATCTTTGTCTGGCATCCTCGTGGAAGCCACAGGAAGATCACTTATTTATTCACTATCTTAAGAATGATACACAAAAATAGCCAAAATTTGAGGTATATCTTGTTTACCATGCTTTAAATTAACCAGTTCTTATATTTCTTATGTTTCAGGTAAGATCCCTCTTCTGGTAATTTCTCTGCTTTGCAAATCATGAAGTTCAGTGCTGAAAGTAAGTGAATCCATGCATTCTATTTCTTTGTGGTTTTTTGCGATCCTTAGAACCACACGCAGGAAAGAAAACTGTTATGCGAACCGAGAGGAAAAGGAAATGTCGAGTTGGTCAAGGAATGCCTCTTAATACGGCCCTTAATCCAAAAATATCAATTCCAAAAAAAACTGTACTACATATCTCCATTGCGGTGTTGCAAAATTTCCGATCCTATTTTATGAGCGTAAATTTCAACGAACAGTGAAAGTAAATTATGAAATTTCACGTTATTTTTTAAAAAAATCACCACTTTCACTAGAGCCAGTGAAGACTGGATAAAAGCTACTAGTTAATGTGATGAGTTTTTTTTAGCAAACAATGCAAAATTGTCTACCTATTTTATTGTTTTGAAAAGAAACAGGTCAACTTTACAGCTTAAAATTCATGCAGAGTACTTTGTCAATGGAGAAGAAAAGTCAAGGAAATTTTCAAAAAAATAAGTTCACCAGCTTCCTAAAGTAAAATAAAGTATGACAGGAAGTATGCAACATCACAAAAGGAGATACGTGGTTTTGCTCCTCGGCCATCGATACGGACCCACAGTTTATTTGGACCACATTTTGCAATTTGGAACTATAAATTCCAGCCCGGTTTAAAAAACAACGTATGTGCCATTAGTTTCCCTATACATATAAGTGGTTTTTCAGATGAGCCAGACTTTATAGGTTCGATCGATTATCAATATTTCCCCACTTGAAACTATGGTCAAAAATCGATTAATAAGAAGTTCGGTGAGAACATCTTGTATATCGATCCTTTTCCATAGGCTCAAATGGCAGATCAATCGATACATCGCAAAGCACGCACGTCATTAAACCCCGCAAAACTATTTTCCTGTGTCACGACTTAACACGAACCCAACGCGGTTCCTTTCGCTTGAATTTAGCTCAAATCCTCTCTCATTGAGCAAGAACCCTGGTGGCGAGGCAGGGCATGACAATGATCGATTATCGATATTTCTCCATTTGAAACTATGGTCAAAAATCGATTAATAAGAAGTTCGGTGAGAGCATCTTGTATATCGATCCTTTTCCAAAGGGTCAAATGGCAGATCAATCGATACATCGCAAAGCACGCACGTCATTAAACCCCGCAAAACTATTTTCCTGTGTCACGACTTAACACGAACCCAAGGCGGTTCCTCTCGCTTGAATTTAGCTCAAATCCTCTCTCCACCCGCCGCGCTCAAGGCCTCGCGTAAGCCTCGAAAGCTTAGCGTGCGAACTTTAAAGTCTCGCCGAGTTCGGGAAAAAAGCTCCGATGAAAACGAGGCTCGTCGTAATTTATCGAAATATTCGGCGGAGTTGCGAGGATGAAGTCCATAAACGTCGCCGGACGAAAGGAGCTCCTCCCGACGCCGCACGGTGGATCGAGTCGATCAGAAAGGTCGGACATGAAATTTTTGACTGAAACTACAAATTTTGATGTTTATTTCGTCATATTTTAAATTTTAAGGGGTGCTTTAAGAAGAAAATTTCACTAGAAATCTATCGAAACCACTTTTAGAACCTCAAATTTTTGTATATACGGAGTTTTGAGCGGTTATAGTTTCCAAATTTTGTCCGACCTTTCCTATTGACTCGATCCACTGTGCGCCGCCGCCGGATCCGAGGAAACTTTCTCCACTTTCCAGACCGACGCGCCCAACTTTCGGCCCCACCCCCGCCCCCTCGCCCACCCCTCGGGGGAAACTGTTAAGGACGGGGTGAAAGCGAAACGCCCGCGGGAAAGGAGCGAGCTTACGATAGTGCCCTCCCGAGGGCCCTTTCCCAAGAGCCGACGCTCTTAACGATACCGGGATTTTGATTCTCGTCCGATGAGTCGTTGCGTCCCGATGGGAATCGATTGATCGAAGTTCGATACTTCAGCAGCAGTCACGGGTCCTTCTTACATACACTCGAAAAAAACACTTTGGATCTAGATTCTGGACTCTTAAAAATATTGACAAGAAAAAATACTCTTGATTCAATCAGACTTAAGCTTAAATCAAGAACCAAGCCTCTTTATTTGAGCGGATTTCCTTTGGATTTAAGCAAAAAATCTGATTGAATCAAGAGTATTTTTTCTTGTCAATGTTTTCAAGAGTCTGGACTCTAGATCCAATGTGTTTTTTTCCAGTGCATGTAGATACAATTTTTTACGAAGTAGCCCGAGACGATGATAACAGGAAAAGAACGAGGGGGAAAAACGACAAAGAAGTCTGAAATACAACACTAAAAACCCGAGACGTTCCGACTCAAAACTGAGTCATTTTCAGTCTGAAAATAAATTAAAGTTTCCAAAATATCGAAAAAAAAACCCGAGACCTACTTCTTGATGGGCGAGATCCGAGCAAATCCCAGAATCCACACAGAACCACTGAAAATGACGCAGTTTTGAGTCGAAACATCTCGGGTTTTTAGTGTTGTCATTTAGGGTTGATTCCCGTTTTGCTCCCTTGTTTTCTCAGTCCTCTTATATAGAGCACCTACAATATATTGGAAAAATACGAACATTCGAACATGTCGGTAATTTTGAGGTTAAGGCTTGGATAGGCTTGGATTCACGCACAAATTTCTATCAACTTCCGATCAAATGGTGACTGGTGCGCACCATCATAATGCAAAAACTTGACCGCCATTTATGTCATCATTTTGATCGGAAATTGACGGGAGCGTGTATCCAGGCCCTTTAGGCGACGGAGCTCTTAGGGTCTAAAAGGGCAGTCAATCTATGAAGTCAAATTATCCAGAGTGATCTATATCCAAATTGTTACGATTGGTCGTTGAGAAAGCACGTATTTGAGGTAGTTTTTGCATAAATTCACTCATTTTTTGCGGGTGAACGCTCATTCATGAACATCCTTGGCCATTTTGGTTTGATATTGGAGTCTGAAGATTGGCTGGGACATTTTTCGTTTTCAAACTTTGGCTGTTCTTTTGGGCCCTAAGTGCTCTTTATTTTGACATGTCCGTACTCTCCCCAATCAGGTATACTCTATCTCAGGCTTTACTCGATTTTGGACTTCTGAAACGTCACCATCGTTTTTTTCGCGAGAAAATCTGTGGCAACGTATTTTTTTGCTTAAATCCCCCACCCTTACAACAACCCCGAAATTTTTCTCAATTTTAGAGAAATGTGATCCGATTGATGATAAAAGAACCTTATTTGGAGAGGAAATCTTTTTCTCTTAACCTTTAGCGAATGCTCGGAGAAGAGAGTCGGGAAATTTTGGCGCATGTTTGACCTTAAAAACTCAAAAATTGAAGTAGGTATTGGTCCTGAAATTTCAAGACAAAAGTTCTCAGGCGATAGAAAAGCGTGTTCGGAAATAGTTAAAGAAAATTTTCTCCTGGAAAATAAGGTCCCTTTAAGCAGATCCTGTCTGAAATGTGCTCTCGGCGAAACATTGCAGAAAATTAAAGCGCCAATCAAATCCTATTTATTCCAAAGTTTCCTTCGTGTTGTTGATTGTATTCATGCTCGAGAGATTGTATTCATCGCTCAATGTATTTTAAATGTGGCAAAGGCTCATTTGGACCCAACCACCTCTTAATAAAGGGTTAACAGCAAAGACATTTTAATTTTGATTTCCTAGGTTGAATTTTTGACAGTGATGGAAATCGATAGGTCGGAATTCAAGAATCGAGACGGGAATCATGACCGTCTATCATCGAAAGAGGCATTTTTTTATCCGATGGATTCCTTCCGGCTGGTAATGGAAATCGATTGATTGAAATTCGATACTACCGGCAGTAGTGCAGGTCTTGGACGGAAGATAGTATTGACCGTGTAAATGAAGCTATTCAATTTCCGTTTAATTTTTCCTCTCTCTAGCAATAGCAGTCTACCACTTGGTGTCAGTGTGATGCTGCCAAATTGCTCGTTACAATCTCTACTTATTAAATGGACTGTAATTTGCAATTAGGAGCCACAATTTCTGGCCTGGATCAGAAACAATGCATGCAGCATTAATATCCGTATGCACATGAGTGCTTTCACGAATGATAGAGAAATTGACCAAGATATTTTACGCTTTTCGATGCGTATATTTAAACCTCCCGCTCATGAAAAAAACCGAATATTAAATGAGTCGCGCTCTAAATGTTACTATGACAGTCTTCGCGTTTTGAAAATATAGCAACCTCAATTTCGGTGCTTTAGCTCTGCTGTTGCATGTTGTTTATATTTCGAAGAACACAAGGCGGGGAGAGAACATTGCTCGATTCAGAATTCTCCCAAAACAATTGAAGTGCGCGTCTTGATTCAAGTAGCCTTTGTTTTTCTTTTGAACGGGAAATTCAACATTAGCGTTACCAATGTGAACTAAAAACATCAATATCTTAATAATTAAAAGTTGATGTCAGCAATTTTTTTGCGCAATTTTCATTCGAACATGAGTCGGTTTTTTCATGACACAGCAGTGCTGGTCCGCCCACAGCAATTTCGAGAAAACGTTGAACTTTTATTTCACTTCATTCTTTTGAACTTTCGAAATGGTTTGATTGCGAGCAGGCATATTTTCATCCTACATTTCCACGGAATATAAAAAGTAAAACAATAAAATATAGAAGCAGGAAAATGCGGAGAAAATAATTGGGTAACTGGAATAAAAACAGGGTCGAGACCTTAATAAATCGTCGTCTATTAAAAAATTGGCTCGAACGAATCCGCGGTGGATAATGCACGACAAACTAACGAGATTGTTCTCTCGGATGTCGTCGCATCGAGTCTGATTTCTTTTGATGTCTCATGCGATGTCACTAACCCGGATAACAACAAGCGACATTGGTGCGAATAATCGTGATTTTGCCAAAAAATTTTCGAAATCAATCAGTTGTTATTTTCATTTACTTTAATTTTAATCATTAATTTTAAAACATGGGTAGCCATATTTTTACGAAGCAGAAATTGGCACACTCTAATTCTTTTACACACAGCATTTCCATTGATGAATGTTCATTAAAAGTGAGGCACATTGGGAGAAAAAAAAACGCTTGGATCTAGAGTCCAGACTCTGGAAAACATCGATAAGAAAAAAGACTCCTGATTCAATCAGATTTAAGCTTAAATCAAAAGGAAATCCGCTCAAATTAAGAGGCTTGTTTCTTGATTTAAGCTTAAATCTGATTGAATCAAGAGTATTTTTTCTTGTCGATGTTTTTAAGAGTCTGGACTCAGGATCCCATGTGTTTTTTTTCCAGTGCAATTAGATAGCAGCCCTTCCTTTTGCCCGCATATATTTGAATTTCAAAATTTTGCAATGAAACTGTCACAGGCTAAAAGTCAAATCATGCATTTTGTTAAATACCTAGAGTAATGGTCCAATTTTGAAGACCTAGTTTTGTATCTCATTGATGAACATTTGGACTGCATTTTTCAATTAGAAACTACAATTAATTTCTGTTCAGAAGCAACGTATATACTTACCATTAGTTTCGCTGAGCACATGAGTGTTTTTAAGAATGATCCTGAAATTGTAGTTCCAAATTGCAAAGTGTAGTCCATTTATAACCTTCCAGCATATTTAAACCTAATTAATCAAAATTCAAATTTCCTCTCTACAGAGTAATCCGAAATTCCCGCACCACTAGCATCAGGTATCACCTCTAACTTTCGAACAAATTGAGATAGAAACTTGAAATTTGTGAGCTTCTAGGTCTTCGGGAACAACTTTTGGGCCCCCAAAATCACAAAGGGACCACCCTAGAAAATGGGCAAGGAACCTAGGAGTCATGCAGGACTTTTGGATCACCCTGTCTTCTAGGACACGGGTTAAGTTCGGTTCTTCAAGCAAAAAGCGCCAAAAGTTCGCTGGGAAGAGAACTCAGCCCTCTGGACCAATGAGCGCCCACCGACCTGATCGGTCCGTGCAACTGAGGTTTTTTCTCCGTGAAGGTGATGGCGCCAATATCTCAATGTCTAATTTTCTGGCACTGTAGTCCTTCTTCATGTGGTCGTCACAAATACTTTTAAAATTCTTTCCAATCCGCACTGGAGCCACAGAATCCGATACGACCGAATTTCGGCCACGGGCGGTCTCCTTATTTGTCGACCGATTCCGCGAACATAAAACCGGGCGCCACGCACCTTTCGGGCCCGGCAATATAGAGAGGGTAAAAACGACACATCTTCGTACAATTACCACGGACGTTAAGCGGTTATCAATAAACGCACGATCGAATAGTCGGACGACACTGCGGACATTCGACTAGCCTAGCGGTTCCTGAACAGCAGTTCGCGGACCCCAAAACTGAGAAAAACACGTCTTCAGATTTCATGGCACTCTAAAGTTATTAATCCAGATAAGTAAAGTTCATCTTCTCGCAGAAACCGAACTTCAGCTAAGACAACGCTAGTCTTCGATAAAAAATGCGGGCCATATTATCATAAGTGCGGGTGAAAAAAGCTTCAGCTACTTGAACTGAAATGCAGTCTTTATGTCCGAAAACTTCGGTTACCTTCGGTTAACCGTAGGTTTTCATACGAACCGAAGTATTTTTCCTTCGTGCAGACTACCGAAGAGAGCCATTCCAGAACATTTTTGAAACCTCGTAGAATACGAAGGTGGATGAAGAGAGCACTAAGTGCCGGTGACACAGATAAAAAGTGTTGGGTCGTCATCTCCTAAAATTGTGGTACTACTCCAATTGGTCGGATAATATGGACATTCTCAATTAATTGTGGTATTACCGCAATATTTGGGTTAGTAACTGAATTAATTGGGGTATTACCACATTTTTCGTGGGGATTCTTAAAAGTTGAAAACATAGTTTTTTGGTCCTTTTAAATAAATGTAAAACTATCGACCCTAGATAAGGCAGCATTCCTCACCTAAAATCGATATTTTTAATGGATTTAAATGGAAGAAAAACAGTGTTACCAACATGCAAAATCGGCACTGCTAAGTGCGTAAAACTCGATGGCATTCTTGACAAAACCGCAGAATATCATCTTCATCCCGAGAAAAAGCTATACTTACTGCTGTCTCGTGTCAAACGGTGCTCTTTTTAGTCGGTATCTAATCTTAAAATGAGTTACTTATTTATTGTACATAAAACCAAGCAAGCATGCAGGTTCTTGCACGTACGATTATTGTTACCATATAGATCGCGGATAAATGTTGAGGAAATGGATTTAATACCGTTCAAGCGGAAAATTTGATCGGATAAAGCCCTCCATTTTGTCAAAACACTTCTTAAAATCGTTCGAGAGGTAAAAAATTGACGAAATTTATGGAGTATTAGAAAAACACAGACTTCTTCATTTTATGTCAGGCAAGGCAGCAGCAAAGGTCCGCGAAGATTCACGAGAGGGTTCTTCAAAGGCGGAAAGCAGTGAAAAAATGCGGAAGTTGAAAAATGAGGATTGATGAACCGTATATTATCATCTAGTGCATCCTGCGTAACCGCTCATGGATTGGTTATCGAGGGCGGGTGGTGGTCGGGAACCAGTTGCATGACGTGCTTTCCGATATATAGATTGATCTGCCATTTAATCCTATGGAAAAGGATCGATAAACAGGGTGTTCGTAACGGCCACCTCAATAATCGATTATTTACCATGGCTTCAAATGGGGAAATATCAATAATCGATCACTCACGCCTCGACACTGTCGGGAATTCAAGATTCGTTTACGCCTACGTCATGCCGACAGCACGGCTTACGCGATGCTTGTAGATATTCACACCTCACTGAAATGTTATTATCTGCGGCAATGGCTTGGAATCTTCATTTATTCGGACAAGAGGAGCTCGCAGAAAAGCCTCCAACACTATTTTTTCATCAGTATCACATCATTCATTCAAAAGTATATGGCAAAATGGGCTCCAGGATGTATCGTCAACGATTTTTTGTCCGCGCACCTTTTTTGTCCAGTAGTTTACGCCCACGCGTAAAATAAGCAACTGTGACTTGGTTCAAGCATTATATTTTAGTCTGTATGTAAAATCATATTATTGAGACTATCGAAATGAGATAATTGAGAGAGAAGGAGGTGTTGTTATGGTGACTAATTTTCCAAATGAAATGTTACTTTCTCCTTTTGATTCATCTTTTCAAATTGTCATCGGTGAATATTTGGTTTTATTTCCATCCTTAATATTTTTGATATGAAGTATACCTTATATACACCTTTTGTCAATGAAAATATTACTTCATTTTAAAAACATTTACATTTTTAAAACGTGGCAAGTACTTTCTAAGAGGTGGGATCGATATCGATATCATTTAGCCGCAAAGGTGTTAAAAGAAATTGTACAAAAATGAATAAAAGAGGGAAAAAAACCAAGAAGCTTGCAATCATTGGTATTTTTACATCGTCCTTTTAGAGTCAAATGCGTCCAATTTTAAGCGTTTGGTTACGGATGCACCACGCTGCAGCACAGTAAAAGCACAAAATATAACTACCTGAACCACGGCACCCCCTGAATATTTACAAAACTCACATTATATTTTCCTTTACATACTTTTTTCCCATCAATTTAAAAGAGAATAATCCACGCAGAGTGTGTGCAAACATTTCAAAATCACGAGTTAAAAAATGCTGACTCCGCGAGTTTAAATATTAGAGCCGAACACAGAGCGAAGCTGCCTACAAACCTAAGTGGATACTTCACGCATTGCTTGAAGTATCCACTTAGGTTTGTAGGCGCCAAAGCACGGAGCGCGTTGACCGCCACCTCGCCGCGCCAAGCCGCAGTGTGCCACGGCGTCTTAAGCAACTATTTCACAACAGAGGTGTTGCACAGTATCATACGAAATTGAAGGCGCTCCAAAAAATTAAGGATGACAGGCATCTTTTAAGAGTACGGAGTTTCCCTCGCACAATAAATCAAGATACTCCGGCACAGAAAGAGAGCGGTAGTCCAAAAACTTAGTAAGTATTTCATGACGTTTAGCATAATTTCTGAATGTCATTAGAGAAAAAAGTAACTCAATCTAAGCAGAAACATTCTTGAGTATGCAGTCAAGAAGAATTTATTTTAAATCAAGACGAAAGTAGCTGAATGAAAGCGGGTTTCTGTTTGATGTGAGTGACTTTTCTTTTTATGTAAACATCTTTTCTTAAACAAACATTATTTTCTTAATTGATTTATGAGGAAACTCTCTCGGCGATAAATTCAAGCTTAGATCTGCTTGAATCATGTCACTCTTTCCTCTTATGAAGTTCAAAAATCATGCTAAACGTTCTTGAATACAGATACTAGGACTCACATGTATTCACATGTGGACTTATTAACTTTGGGTCTCAGTTGGGAAGTGGACCAAAACTCCCCTGCCGAAAAAACGCGTGGACGTAAACCGCTAAAAAAACAGGTGCGTGGACCAAATATCGTTGTAAATGTCCTATAACCGGCAAAATGTGTTAAGGGTAATACCAATACAGTGGTTTGGATGGCAAGCTTTGTACAGAGTTAAATATTTCCATGCTTGTTGTCACTCGGCGTCACTTGGTGTCACTTTTTTTTGTGCCAGGTCAACTTAAAGGATCGAAGGAGGTCGATTGCTGAACACAACTTTTTGTTAAATCGACCCAAACCATAGGCTACTCTGAGACATCGGATCATGAACACGGAAAAAATTAAATTTCTGATTTAACAATTCAACTGCTAAAAAGTGACTGCAACGTTTCAAAGTATATTTTACAGCGAAAAAAATGCTACTTTAACCACTATTGTAAGCTAATTTAACCATGGGAGTGGTCGTAAAATCTACATTGAAACATTGCAGTCACTTTTTTCAGCAATTGAATTGTTAAATCAGCAATTTAATTCTTCCCGTGAGGAGAGTGTCCTGCGGACTGATTATTGAAATTGATGAACGAAGTTATAGACAGAGAAGACATTGGAGAAATGGAGCGATCCTACAGGTGGAATTGAGTGGTTGCACTGGACAAAAATTTCATAATCCATAAATTCATCCTTTCAAAGCTTCATTAAATCCAGAGATTTCAAAGTAACTATTTGAAACATATAATTGATAGAGTCAAAAGATAAGTTCGGAGGTCAAGGCCACTTTTAGCCTCATGATGATGGATGAACATGTTTTCGAGGATAAAATTCGGCAAATGATGACTGATGAATGTTGCGGGTGAGGACTTTACGTGGCGAGTTGACTCTTGAGTCGTCAGTCATCATTAGGCAAACCTGAGCGTTGACTGCGCCGAAATGTATCTTTTACACCACTCGTCGTTTCCCGCAGAACGAATTGCACCTCCATTCCAAGGTTGCAAAGTTGACTCACACAATATAATGTTTTACAGAAATGCTCCTGTCGATAATTTGTATGATTTTCGAATGAGATCATAAGAAAAATCAGCGAAATTTGCAGTTCGCAAAGACCAAGATTTTCCTGGTATAAATGCTATTGGCGAGGAGAAATTTGGCATTATTGAAATACAGTTCATTCTTTCGCGAGGGAAACCAAGTATTGAGCAAAATATAGTGCGCATTATATAGTAGTGCTGGGTCTCTAATATATAGTATTTCTAATTTCATTATATTATTATTTCGTCTTTTTCAATTTTGCGGAAAAGTTGCCTTCAATTTCGTAGGAGTTCAGCAAGCTAAATAGTTAGCAAAATAAAGCGCGCATTTCAAAGTAGTGCTGGGACTCTAAAATATATTGTTTTTAATTTCATCATACTTTATTATATCTGAGAAAATTTCAATATTCGGTAAAGCGGCTTTGAATTTTTAGGAGTTAAGCGAGCTAAATTCTCGTAGTAAGCAAAATATAGTGCGCTTTTTATAGTAGTGCTTGGTCTCTTAAATGCACTGTCTAGATTTCTTTCTTACTTTACACAATTTCAATTTTCCGGAAAAGTGGCCTGACCTTGAATTTTGCAGGCGTTAAACGAGCAAAATCTTGTGGGAGCCGTCATGCTAGATCGACCCATCAGTTGCGTAGCGTGCCTAACGATGTATCGATTGATCTGCTATTTAAACCAATGAAAGATAAACAGGGTGTTCGCAGCGAACACCTGAACAACGATTTTTTACCACAGCTTCAAATGGGGAGATATCGATTGTCGATTCATACGCCTCACCACCGTCGCGTCGATGATACTATCAAGGTGATATCACTGTTTTTCCTCCATTGAAGCCTATTACAAACAATCGATCTCAGGTAAAGTAGTCTGCTTCGATAGATATCGATTTCTCACACGCGCTCAAGTGACGTACACAGGTGATATCACTGTTTTTCCTCCATTGAAACCTATTACAAACAATCGATCTCAGGTAAAGTAGTCTGCTTCGATAGATATCGATTTTTTACCACAGCTTCAAGTAGGGAGATATCGGTTGTCGATTCATACGCCTCACCACCGTCGCGTCGGTGATACTATCAAGGTGATATCACTGTTTTTCCTCCATTGAAACCTAATATGAACAATCGATCTCAGTTGCTTCGATAGATATCGATTTTTCACAGGCGCTCAAATGACGGACACCAGTCTTGCCAACTAGAGGACGTCGGGCGGAACGAGCTCGTAAATCCGGGCTCCGGGTGAAAAAAACAGGACACAAATGGAAGAATAATTTGGAGATAAATGACTCGTAAAACAATGTAAGCGCATTAAGGGGGTATTAAGGAGATTTATGGGGGGACTGTATGCCGCATGAAGCATTAAACCGCGCGGATCCCCGCATCCACCTTGTTATTGTCCCCGCGCTCGGATTACACCTCCGTCCCGCCGCGCCGCGAGAACAGCGCAAGAACGTGGCCAAACGTGCGGGAGATAGGTGGTTCTGCCCGAGGGCGGGAGCTTTCTCGCCGCAGCGCCTCCGGCACCGGATAAACAACGGCCAGGATTGCTGAGACCCCGACTCCCAACACGGCCGTGTGTGAATTAGTTCCTAGTCAAACCCAGCATGTCCAAATCTGCCGTGCTCGGGAAAAACGTCGTATGAGCCTGTAGACGCTGCCGTATTTCCTTCAATAAATAATGAATTTACCGGGGAAATTAAGAATGTTTTTCTTCGAATGTTTTGAATAGCTTTGCTCGCAATTTAATCTAAAATATTTGACAAATGGACGTATTTCTGTCAAATGGAACTAAGCGCCGATTTGAGTTCTTTTTGAGGAATGGACCACTAGACAAGGTACGAATTTAAGCATTCTGATACATGTTCCCTAATCAGAATTTCACGTAGAACACGATTCGCGCAACGAAAATTACTGAAACTAACTCCTGACGAAGATATTAACCTTTTTATTTCACATTGGTTGCAAGGAATTTGAACTGCCCGCTCACAAGAAACTCAAAGCTCTACGTGAGTCAAATCGCACACTACAACGGTTTCAGCAATCTTCTCAATCGAGCAATGTTCATTTCCCACCATGTGTTGTTCAAACTATAATCAATTCGCTATAGCTGAGCCAAAGCGTCAAGATCGAGGTTGCCAGATTTTTTTATCGCAGAGACTGTCATGATAACGTTTAGCGCGGGATGTGAATCACGTAGAGCATTGAGTTTTCATGAGCGGATGGTTTGAATTCACGCATCAAGAATCATTAAATAACTTCGTAAGGAGTTAATTGCGGTAATTTTTGTTGTGTGCATCGTGTTTTACGTGAAATTTTGGTTAAGAGACATGTATCAGAATGCTGAAATTCGTACCTTGTCTAGTGGTCCATTTAGAATGCCGGATAGCGCGTTCTGTCAAACGGAACTAAGCCCCGTGTAAAAGTATTAGGCGAGTATAGGACGGAACGAGCAGGACGCTCGTTTCCGCCGCCAATCCAAGCCCCCCTCTACCTTCCTCCCCCTATGGCGCTTAGTTCCGTTTGATAGAAATACGTCCATAAATATTAATGAAATGCATGCTTAACTTTCGTCAGACCGCATGTTTTATTCAGGGAAATTTGGCAACTCGCGAAGGCTCATACGGCGTTCTTCCTTAGCACGACAGAAATAGTCACTCCCTTTTCCTTTTCTCCTTCTTGTTTTTGATCCTCTTCATCATCATCTTCTTTTTCTCTTCTGCTTCCTCCTCTTTCCTTTTATTATCTTCTGCTTGTTACCCTCATCCTTTGCTTCTCCTTCCTGTATTTATCGTCTTCTTATCCCTCCTTCTCTTTCACTACTCCCCTACGCTTCTCCTCCTTTCTCCTATGCTTCCTCTTTGTCCTCCTCATTTTCGCTCCTCGCCCTACACGTTTCGGTGGGCTCGAAGGTTGAGTGATCACAAATACCGGTAAGAAACATGAAAGCCCCTTCAATTCTGCGTGTATGCAGCACGAACACCCTAGGAGCACGAATAGTTGTATCCAGGGGTTATTTTGAACTGCTCGTTGTGTCCGATAGCTGAGAAGTTAACAATGCTGGAAGGTGAAAGCGCCTTCAGGTTTTTGAATTTGCAGCAAGGACATCTTAGGAGCACGAATAGTTGCATCCAGGTGTTCGAACATCACAAATGGACAGAATTTTGAAATTAGGAACTACAATTTCTGGCTCAGATTAGAAACAACGCATGCACATAAGTCATTTTACAGATAAGCCAGAAATTTTAGCTCCTAATTGCAAAATGACGTCCAAATGAGAAGTGTGGTTTGGAAGTTTCACCGTATTAAACCCCTCATAAAAAAAAAAACCTTTCATCAGGTGGAGGTATAACAACATCTATGTGAAGCTTAATAACGTAGGATTCGACCATCTTCAAGCTCCCGAGCTTATATTGCTACCGTCAAGGTCCAATAGATACAGCACACGATTCAGTTCAAAGAACTGAAATGAAAATTGAATCTGAGGAAATTGAGCCAAATTTTGAAATGTCATCGAAATCCTCGCATCAGACGACGAGTGATGCACGGCGGACAGGGAGATCCTGGCGAAAGACGTCCAGATTTGAGGCGGTCGCATAAATCATGAGCGCTCATTAAAATTCGGCTCATGCAAAGCGGGATCCGTGTTCAAGCCGCCCGAAACAGAGCAGGTGCCGAGTCGAATCAGCCGAGCGTTCGATTCGCGCGTGAAATCGGGCAGAAGCGTGAGTGTGCGTCTAAAGAAAAACGTCATGCGGGAATCACGGTACCGCCAAATTTACTCTGGTAGACCAAGTTTGCCACTATCTTCTTAGTGTTGCCATTTAAATTATTTGGGATAGGAGGGGTGTCGAACATTTTTTGGGCCCATCTCGAATTCCCTCAACTTTACTATTTTTTTAATCCTTGAGAATCCACATTTTACGGGATATCGCCATGATTGAGTCATTTGCGGTCTCTTTTCGGAACTGAACCGGATTGAACGTGGGTCTGACGGCAGACTTTGGCAAAACATGCGGATTTGCGGTCGAATGCCAAGTAATATACGTTTACGTACGCAGTCGTTTGTAAAGCACGCATATGACTTAGTTTTTTCATTTATTTACTCATTTTTGCGGAAGAAGGCACTTTTAAGAACATTCTTGGCTATCTTGGCTTGATATTGGAATCTAAAGATTGGCAGCTGCATTTTTCTAGTTTTTTTGTGTTAAAAGTTCAGCTGCGGTTTTGGACCTTAACAGATCTATATTTCGATCTGCATGTCCCACTCTCCTCGTTTTAACTCCCGTGCAGAGACACATGCACAATCTTGTCGGGTAGAATAATTATCGCTTGAAATTGCATCTCGATCCAGGAAACTCTAATCTATTTCGCAAAAAATCTGCTAGCAGAGTAGGTACTCACCCTCATAGTTATCGCAAGGATGCAGAACGCACTTAGCTTTCCCATTTAGAAAACCCATTTCCCCGCAAAAGTTTAAAATCTTTGACCTTCTTTTTTTTGCAGCTTTAATAAATTTTACCTCTTTTCAGAGGTCTACAGCCAACTATAGACAGTTTTAATGTCCTTAGACAACAGGGCGGTAAGGACATCCGTGCTCCAGGCTTTCCAAATTTTCAGGATTAAGGCCGAGTGGAACCTGTTCCTGCAGATCTACTTTTCAGTTCCGTGAAAATTTGACGCCACTACCGGGATTTGCACCCGGCACCTATTGACCTAGATTCAGACGCGCTGACCACTAGGGCAACCTGTCCGGCTTTGACCACCTTTGTTTTTTATTCCTATATATTGCCGCAATTCTATGACAAACACGGGAATTTCGCGCGATTTTTCAAAAATCGGACTCGCTACGAGTCCGACCTTGATTTCAGCACGATTTTCGAGAAACAACACGCGATTTTGAGTCTACTACGCGGTGGGCTTCCCAATTTTCAGAGCCTGCCTATTTTTTCGCGCTAGCGGCCTCGCGATCATGATCGCGTGATCGGAAAGCCTCCGCATCCCTATTCTTAATCGGTCATCTCTTGGAGAATTCCAATCGAATGTTTTTCTATTATGACATGAGCCCTGTCATGTATATATTCTTATGGGTATCAGGCCTCATGTCTTAATGCACATAGTCTCTTTTGGCAGGAATACGTCCATTTGATTTTGTGCCAAACAAGTTTCTCATCAATCATCACCAGGCGGAAAGCTACATTGACCTCCGGAATTAACTTTCGATCACCCGATTTCGTTGCTCAGATTAACAGTGCAGGATCTACAAAACATGCTATTATCTATCGATGACAAAATTGCAAAACCACGTATCTCCATTTTGGTATTTCAAAATTTCCGCTTTTCTTTTATTTCTTAGAGAAACCACCAACTGTATTTCTTGAAATTTACAGGTAATATTCTGCTAATAGAGGAGAAAACTCAATTGAGTTTTCAAGAAATTATGAAGAAACGACTAGGTGTGTAAAGAAGAAGCAACGTGTGACAGGACGACTGCAACGTTGCAAACGGAGATGTAATGTATCTATAGAAAGTGAAAGGGGGCGAAAGCCCGTAAATCAAATTTGGCGCCCGAAGTTGAAAATATTTAGAAAAATTAAGAATAGTCAGGAAAAAGTCAGTCTGGGAATTTGAAGACGAAAGAATTTTGGCGATCCTGCTTATTTCGGGTACTTTTTCCGTCATTAACAGGTACACCGGAAAATCAAAGTTACGGGATATATAGACAGACGTTCAAGGTCAGAGGCCGAAAGTTACGGGTACTGGAGCCGTACTTTCGATTGTTCTGAGTGCTACGCCCGGAACTTCCGGCCTCTGAGCCCAGAACGCGGCCGGTATGTCTATATAGCCCGCAAGTACACTGGAAAAAAAACACATTGGATCTAGAGACCGGACTCTTAAAAAAATCGACAAGAAAAAATACTCTTGATTCAATCGGATTTTTGCTTACACCAAGAACCAAGCCTCTTAATTTGAGCGGATTTCCTTTTGATTCAAGCAAAAATCCGATTGATTCAAGAGTATTTTTTCTTGTCGATGTTTTCAAGAGTCTGGACTCTAGATCCAATGCGTTTTTTTTCCAGTGGACGGTATGTCTACATAGCCCGCAAGTACGGCTTCCACGGTCGGAGTTTTTTTTCAGTGTATAGCTTCTCTCTTAAATCATTCTCGGTGGATCTTAAAAATGCGTCTAAATATTGATAACTCATGAATATTCCAATTCGGGAAATTTGGCAACGTTGGGATGCTCTTAGGGCGTTCTTGCTCATGGCGGCGGCGGCTGTGGGCGTGCAAAGCGGTCGCGGGTCGCGGTCGGGGCGGTTATGATTGGTAGTCGGGAGGTGTCCGATCAAATAGCCATCGATTAAAATCGACACCCGAAACGGCTTCATTAGGCGCTTTCCGCGTGTTCCTTCCGAGAAAGGACCGCCGAAAATTACTATAATTCATAACTCGGCCGCGGCCTCCGTGGGCGCCCAATTTGATTTGCTCGCCTTTTTTTCCCCTTTCGCCTCCGACTTCCGCCTACCTATCGTCGCTGCCCGTAGTCCCGATCCAATATGTGTGACCCTTTGAAGTTAGATGACTTAATGTGCAGCGTTGCCAGCGGTCTGGAAACAGGGAAAGTCAGGGAATTTGCAACGACCGGGGAGAGTCAGGGAACTCGTAGGAGAAGTCAGGGAATTTTTAACAAAACCAATCACAACAAATATGGATTGCATTTTGCGTAAAGAAACCAATATCAATTCAATGTTGCTAAGATACTGCAACTTACTTGTGCAACTTTACTCGTGCAACTTACATTCTTTGCAATAAAATTACTGAAATCACGCAAAAAATGTAAATTAACAAAGATAATTTTCGTATTGAAATCATCGTTTTTTGTAAGTCAGGATAAAACTTGTTTAGATGATCAGTTTATATGCATTTGCAAGGTAATAATAAAAGTTTTACAATCTTAGCGACGTTGGAATATTTTTGGTTCCTCTTGGCAAAATGCAAACCATGTATAACTGGACTGAGTTAAGCAGAAAGAAACCAACCCACATTTTGGAAAAAATTGAGTTATGAGTGGTTTTGAACTCAACCACTGCTCTACTATCTATCGCCAAAAATTCAAAGTTTTTGTTGGAGCAAATTTTGTAGAAATTGAACGTGAAGTTTATCTTTTACATTGAGTCTTATGCAGGAGCCAAACTTTAAACCTCTTTTTCTCGGTTCGATCCCGGTGTGGCTTGGTTCCTTTCTGTTAAACGCGGTCCAACTGATATTAGAGTTGCTTTCTGGTCATTTTTGAGGCTCGTCATCTTTTATCCAGTTATTTGATGTCTTTTCCCGTCATTTGGTCGTTAAACAAGAAATTGTATCCAAAGTTTGGCACAAAGTCAGTGTATTTCTATAAAATGTAAAAAAAGAAAAAGAAAGTCAGCGTTATTAACGGAATTAGAAAATTTCGGAGACACGCAGGGAAAAGCACAAATATTCATGGAAGAGTCAGGACATTTGAAAATGAAGAAATTTTGACGATCCTGCTTAGCTACTGAATAACCAGGCATTGAAGAGGGCTTGCGGTTTTAGCCGAGTTGGCCTCCGGTCATCCGAGTTGACCGAATTGGACCCCTCCAACCCCCTTAAGCGCCTTTGGTGGCTAGGACCGGGAGAACCCGTGGAAACCGGGATTCGTCAGGAAATGGAAGTTTCAGGGATAATCAGGGAATCTATTCCAAAACCGGTAATCTCTTCTTTCACCGCTTAGAGACCAGTTAAATCAATATGCATGCGATTGCACCTGAGCCCCCATTATTGACATCTTGAATTTTCAAATCGTTAGAATAATGGAGAAGCTCTCATTTACCGGATAATATAAACATCAGAAACGCTTTTGGAATAAAAAGTTCTGATGTGAGCCAAGAATCGGCTGAAACATGAAGAGAATCGATATTCATATCTGGAATTCTGGAGGGTTACATAGTCATTCTCAGGAAATCCTACAGAAATAGGAGAAAACTTTATTTCTCACCAGAGAATGAGTTCATAAAAATCAGGAAACAATCAGAGAATGAGCGTGGTCAACAATTCTAGACAACAAGCTTTGAGCACTTAAAACAAATTTCAGTCAATCTGATTGACAAGACAACGAGTTGTTTGGCCATCATGTAAAATTTGACCTCTAGAACCTACCTTCTCCGCCCGAAATCAATTCAGTTATCGTTAGGCCTTGTCCACACGAGCGCAGTTCGCGGAACTTATTCCTCGAACTTGCTCAGTTCCCGGAACTTATTCCTTGAAACGAGGCATGCTGTCCACACGGGTTCGTCCGAACTGGAACCGGAGCTTCAATAAAACTATACAATTATTGCAAAATAATAGATTATTATGACCGCCAAAGTAACAAAAATAGATGTCAAGATCATATGTAAAGGACGTGAAAAACAAAAACAAGCAAATGCACATCAAAAGAAACATATGTATTTAGAAGCTCGGAGCACGGGGGAAATTCCAGGTTTTGGAGGAATAAGTTTCAGCTCAGCAAAAAACTTGTTCCGGGAACAAGTTCCTCGAACTGAGTTCCGCGAACCGCGTTCGTGTGGACAAGGCCTCAGAGGTCATTTTTGTGTGACCCGCAAGGCGACGCGGCAGCGATGCATGTCGGCATAACGCACTGCATTTCCCGGCGTAGTACGAGAATGAAACACGGCGGAAGGCCCGTGGTCGTCCCTCTGGCGTAAGGGCGTATCTCTATTTTCACATGAGCCCCCACAAGCATTGAGTTGCACGGAGAAGAAGGCTCACCTGGAAATCGATATTCGCTCTCAGGTCAGCGCGACGACGTTATTTGCATTTGCGGGTCCGTTGCCTGCCGTCTGCTGGTATTCTTAGATTTAACGCTGAAAAATTCCTCCTCCTCGCGCGATAAATAACTTAGTGCCGCGAATTTATCGCTGCAGCTGACAATGAGCGCCGCGTTAATTTCGTAAACGCTGAAATCCAGCCGGTCGAGTTCCATTTCGCAGCTCGGCCGTCTAACGCCCCGCTGTGCAACCGAATCCTGGCTTAATGAACAATGGAGGATTCCCGAAATTTACTCGCTTCGGCTGTCGTCGGTCGGGAGATTGAGCAATTTCTCTTTCAAGAGGAAATAAATGTTTCGCTTCGATCTGATAAACCTGTCATTCAGTTGGTTTGGTCCTGTAAGACAATCGCAACACCTGGGTGCATCCATGAGCCTCCGGACTGGTGTGCTAAAGGAGAGCACGGTAATTTTCTGGTTTGAATTTTTTTTTTTTTTTTTTTTTTTTTTTTTTTTTTTTTTACAAAAATCAATGTAATTTTAAGAGGGAAATCAAATCATAGTTAGTTAGTTATTATAATTTTGAGACATTCAGCGACTCAGGCTATTAACGTCTTTACAGGTAATTTTGAAAATATATAGGAGTATAAACGAAAAATAGTTATGCATGGGCCACTAAACCGTACTTATATATTTGATATTCCAAAAGTACCAGGTAGAAGCGAAAGATTTTACCGTTTTTATATGCGTTTCATAGCATACGCATATTGACTTCAGTGCAGAAATCTAAAAATTTCACGAAATGTCATGATTCCATGACGAAATTTAAATTAATTAATTTACAAATTACAAAGTGCATCGGTAAGCCTTACTGGCATGCTACGGGAGAGTACAGTATTTTGAAAATGTTCAGTTTTGCGAGTTTTTTTTTCAAAAATTAATGTAATTTCAAGTAGGAAAGCAAGTCATATAGTCATGAATGAGCCACTAAAGCATATGTCGTTCTGAAAAAACGAGGTACAAGAGCAAGATTTTTCGGTGATAGGACATTTCGTCAACGATTTTTGTCCGCGCACTTGTTTTTTCCAGTAATTTACGTCCACGCGTTTTTTCGGCACGGAGGGTTTGGTCCACGTGCCAGTGGAGACCCAAAGTTAATTGGTCCACATGTAAATACAAACGACAATTGCTCAGACGTTTTGGATGAAAATGTAAAATGTATTGGAAGAATGAGGGTTTGCTATTTTTTTTTTTTTTTTTTTTTTTTTTTTTTTTTTTTTTTTTTTGACCAACGGAGAATAATATGTAATTTAGATTTTTGGTAATAATGAAGGCGCGTCAATTCCATCAGACAAAATTCACTAAATCTCTCTACACCTCTTTGGTGCAACAGGACTTAATTACCTTTTAAGAAATTCCAACCTTGTTATACCTGAACCGGATGGACCTCTTGATTTGCCTCAGCTAAAGGTTCTTAGATTTTTCCTGTGTACGATAAGTATCTTGATTTATTTTGCGAGGAAAGATCTGAACTTTTAAAGGATGCCTGTCATTCTTAATACGTTCAATTTCGTATAATACTATGCAACACCTCTGTTGTGAAATAGTTGCTTCAGGCGCCGCCGCACGGCGGGCGGGCGGTCAGCGCCAAACGCGCGCTGGCGTCTACAAACCTAAGTGGATACTTCAAGCATTGTGTAATGCGCGAAGTATCCACTTAGGATTGTAGGCGCGAAACGCGCACTGGCGCCTACAAACCTAAGTGGATACTTCAAGCATTGTGCAATGCGTGAAGATTCCACTTAGGTTTGTAGGCGCCAGTGAGCCTCTCACACCGGCAGCACGCCGCTCCGCTCTGTTAGGCTCTAATATTTATACTCGCTTAGTCAGCGTTCTTTAACTCATGATTTTTAAATGTTTGCACACTCTGCATTGATTATTCTCATTTAAATCCATGAAAAAAAATATGTATCAATTTATCATAGGAGAGTAATAATATAATGTGTTTTTTTAAATATCGGTGGTTCCGTGTCAACTTTAATGATTTCCAAGGCCTTTTAATTTTTTATTTTACATTTTGTGCTTTTACTGTGCTGCAGCAAGGTGTACGCGCCACCTAACGCTCAAAATTTGACGTATTTGACTCTAAAAGATCTATGTACAAATGGGTTAAAAGTAAAGATTGCTTGCTTCTTGGTTTTTTCCCCTCTTTTATTCATTTTTGCAGTTTCTTTCGGCACAACTGCGGCTCATTGAGATTAATATCGTTAGAAAAGGTTTTACAAATTTGTCACGTTTTAAAAATGTAGATGTTTACAAAATGAAGTAATAATTTCGTAAAAAAAAAAAAAATTAAAGAAATAAAAAAAGTAGTTAGTTAGTTAGTTTTATTTAACGACGATCAGCATCTAGGCTATTTACGTCGGGGACTGGGCAAAAGGTATATTGTACATATTTTAAGGATAGAAATCAAACCATAGATTCACCAATGACAATTTAAAGAGATGAATCAAAAGGAGGAATGTAACATTTCATTTAGAAAATGAGCAACCATAACAACATTTCTTTCTTTCTCAATTTTTTCATTTCGACATCGTCAGTAAAATTTTACATACCGACTAAAATATAAGGCTTGGACCAAGTCACTGTTGCTTATTTTACGTGTGGGCGTATGTTACGTATCTGTCCGATATGAATATACTGTTGTTTACCTGTGGACAACACACCAATTTTTCCGCCTTTGGTGAAACGAGTGTTTTTTCTTTCCACTGGTGAAACAGATAGCGCTACAAATCACCGAGCGGCACAATTATTTCTTTACATGGAGAGCAATAGACTGATTCAGTGATTTTTATATTCGATATATGTATTCGATGAGATCACCCAGAACAGATGAACCGTTTTGATAGCGATCGTTACTCCGCTTTTGAACGAGCGGCATAATTCAGTGGCGTCATATCGAGCGATGTAGCCACTAAATAAATCCATACTCTCCCCGTTTAAGTACTCTAATTCCCTGAATGACAGTCAAATGTACAGTGCATTGAGAATGCTTAACAGCGCTACCTATCGGTGGAAATGCGAAGTTCACGATAGCAACAAGTCCCCAGGGAGGATAACATACATAAATGCCGCCACCAACGAGCTACGGTGTTAATTTTGTACCAACCGCTTAGCACCCAGTGAGCCGCGGCAGCGCACAATGTAGAGCGTTTGCTTGAGGTCGGACATGAAGTTTTTGACTATAATTGCAAATTTTGTCGCAGTTTTTACGTCTCAATTTAAATTAAAGTGTTGCTTATAGGAGAAAATCTTACGGAGAAAGAAATGCAAATACTTCCAAGCTTCTCCGCTGTGTATCAACAAAGGTGTAAGCTTATAAAAATTCTAAATTTTGTCCGAATTTTCTCACTGGTTCGCTCCACTATGCTGCGCGGAAAGGGACTTGAATAGGGGAAGGGAGTATGTCTCTACGGTATATCGATGCGTATTAATTCGTTACACTGATAAAATCGATGGGTCGATTTAGTGAGCTACCCTGGTTCCCGATTGATTTGAAATATCCATACTTTTGTCAAGTGATTTTAAGGTAAGATGAGAATTTTCTCAATCGGCAATAGTGGATGTTCTGCCACGTCGCTGCTGTTTATTGTAACTTTAATTTAATTTACAGCGTATTCCTACGTTCCGCACAAATGGGAAGCAGCGTTGTCAGCTTGATTGACTGCATCCAACGATTAATGACGTGGCGTGCTTTACGATGAATCGATTGATCTGTCATTCTATCGTATGATAGAGAATCGATTACCAGGGTGTTCGCAACTAATGGTCGATTAATGGTCGATTAATGGTCGATCCTCTACCATAGCTTCAAATGGGAAAATGTCAATTGTTGATGACTCACACTTCGTCACTGCTTTTGACCAGGAAATGAATGGTTGGTTGGTAAATACATTTATTTGAAGATGCCTCAACAAAACAAAGTCATTTACACCGAAGTAAAAGGTGTCAATGTAGAGAAAGAGTAATACTAAGTAAAAAAAGGGGGGGGGGGTAAAAAGGCAAATAATTAGAAAGGGGGAAAAATTGCAAAAAAGAAAAAAAGAAAAGGCAAGAATGAATTAAATTGTTTTAAAAAAATAACAAAAGAAGAATTACGTTTTAAAACTGAAATTTAATGCTCATTTCGTAGGTAGAAACTGCTAAATTCTCGTCTTTTGAAAATTTACACTGAAAAGAAAACTTCGCTCATATTGCCCGAGTTTCAATGTTCCGAAGGGATATAATCATCCACGCATGTACACAACTCGAATTTACGATCTGTGTAAAAAAATATCTTTCCCTAAGTTTGGTCGAATCCAAGAATTTTATGAGTCGATCATTCGGTTCAACAAATTGAGCTTTGACAATCCAAGGTGTTCAATTGAAATGAAATCCAAAATTTCGGTTCATATGATATATCTTTGTTTTCAATGTGGCGGAGAAGGAGGTTCCAAAAAATAAAAAAAAATAAAAATTTTCGAAGTACACTGCAGCAAGTTTTGTTTTTACATCAAGTCGTCCAAATATTCTATATATTCAGCATTGATACGCATTCAATTCAAGTATGGATCCTCAAATGTCAAACAGCTTAAAGGCATCTCAAAGATGCCAACAACTTTCTTACGAAATTTCGTGGAAGAAACACAGCAAAAAACTTCATCTGGTAGGGAAGATAATAAGATAAACATCTTGGGTCTCCCACAGTACCAATAGAGGTTTACTCTGTAAGTTTTCGCTTCAACGAACATTATTTCCTCGATTTGAGAGTGAAGAATTAATCCCCTCAAAGCGTTTAGTTCTCTGTTTCCCATTTTTTGCGCAATTTGAGTTCCAGTTTTAAGTTTATTTTTTTTATTTTTCGTAGAAAAACGGAGACCGTAAGTCGTGAATATTGACTTTTACAAAAAAAGGGGTAAAACAGAAAAAGAAAATAAAAAACAAGAACCACGTGGGACTTGCAGATTCTAAATCTAGGCAAGGAGGGATTGAATTTCGTGGATTTTCCAACTCGTGTTGTGCAATCCGAGCTGATGGAACAAGGTTTAAATTTACAATGTGAAAAAAGGCGAAAAAAGTTAAAAAATGACGATGAAAATCAAATAGATGGGAAAAAATGGGTTTACGAATGACTATTAGGTCAGGTATCGCCTGGAGTTGAATTCATGTGAAATTCGAAGCTGCCGTTGAAAGTATTCGGAGAATAATGCACGCAGACGAAATAAATGTCGTAACTTGAGACTCTAATCCATCATTGACATTTGATTTCATTTAATTATCTTAATAGCTTCAGTATCACGCTTTATAAATTTAAGCTATTAAAACAAATGAAAATAATTATAAAAATAGATATGATTAAAATCGTAGTTTTCAGATGAATTTGGTTTGTTTTAAATAATAGGTGTGTTCCTTTACAGATAAAGTTAATTAATGAATTTGTTTGGTTGAATACTGTTCCTATACTGTTGGCTATATTTAGCCTGCCTTTGAGATATATCGATTTTTTGAATGTAGATCTGAGCAATAACGTTTAATACATGTTGACTGTTCCATATGTCCCCAAGATATTTCTCGGAAGGTGCTTGAAGTCCTTTAATTTCGTCTCTCCCATAGCGTGCAGCCATTTCGCCTACTAATTAGTTTTACTGTGAATCGAATAGGAAAATAGAGGATACCCACCTCCGCCTATTCTGCTCTTTTCCTCTCATTTTTTCCTTGACTATATAATTTTTCTCCTCCTCTCGTCCTAGTTCTGCCGTGCAGTTTTCACTTGGTCATTAAATCTAGGAAAAGAGTAAAGTGTAATTCAATTCATTCATTACCTTTCAGCTCTCTTTAGCTCTTATGAAGATATTCTGCACTGGAAAAAAAATACATCGGATCTAGAGTCCAGACTCTTAAAAACATCGACAAGAAAAAGTACTCTTGACTCAATCAGAATCTAGCTTAAATCAATAACTAAGCCTCTTAATTTAAGCGAATTCCATTTTTATTCAAGTAAAAATAAGATTGAATCAAGAGTATTTTTTCTTGTCAATGTTTTCAAGAGTCTAGACTCTAGATCCAATGTGTTTTTTTTCCAGTGTGTCGTATTTCTTTGCATGAAAAGAGCAGTCTTAATTTTAAAGATTAATCACGAATAAATAAGTAAAAGAGACATGAAATTGGGCAAATCGTTCGAATTTTAAGTTTGCACCCCTAATTTTTAATTTGATTGTTTTAAAAATACGTGTCGGATATATTGTGTTTTCTATATGATGCAATTATGCAATTCATTGTGCGGTTTATAAATCATATTAGTGCTTTAGAGCACGAGGGTCCTAACCTTGTTCACGCCGTTTTGAGATACTCTTTTGGTTAGAAAACTACCTGGTAGTCATGTTACTGACCATGTAATTCAAAATTTTTTAAGTTTGGCATCTCGTGTCTAGTGTCAGGTATTTTGACGTAAGTTTTCAATCAACCAAAAGCCGCCTCCCCACAAGCATATCAAGGCAAAGGATGGCTCGATTATCTCTAAAATACCTGATACAACCGTTTTGCTCTAAGTCACTGATTTTGTTTGTTTTCTCTAAGAATTTTGTTTTTTGATCTGGTGACTAATTCTTATCGAATTATCTTGTTTCAGGTATGCAAAAGGACCTAAGACACTAATTTTAAACATGTTGAAACCATCCGTAAGTTTCTTTTGCCGATTTTCATTTTTCCTGCGGGGAGGTTGGGTCCAAGGGGAAGAAATGTTGTCATCATCCTCAGATTAGATCACATTACACAAGTTTACGCACTTTTAAACTGCGACAAAAGATCGCCTAACGTTACTTTTACATGTAAAGTAAATGCACGAAGCAAGATGGTGGATCTTATGTCGCAGTCTCGACGTGGGTAAACTTACTCGATGTGGTTTCAAACCCTCTACGAAGGAAGGATGAGTCCAATTCTTTCCTGTAACAAAATTTACATAACGTAGTCTAAACTTTCAGCAACAAATGCCAATATCGTCGATGATTTTTCGAAAAAAGCCACGAATATGAAACGGAGGGGAGGCTCTCGACCCATACACACGCCGCCACTAAATTTTTCCGGCTGCCTAAAAGAAACCAAATATTGATGCCATGGTGCATCTCTAAAATAACTTTTACTCCGAAAGAGGCCGTTAAAGTGATGTCGGTAAAATACATCGTGTCTCCTCGCATTCCCCGCCTTTTCTGTATACTGCCCATAATGGAAAACGTTGTATGAATATTCGAGGGTTGCCAAATTTCCTTAGATAAAATGTTTACTTTTAAGGAAAGTCACTAATATTTTTCCTTCAAATCTTCAGGAACTTCCTGTGAATTTGCGGACGAAATCATCGGAAAAATTAGAAGGAAAACATTCCGAAATTCACCCGGAAAGTCTTGTTTTATCAAAGGCATTTTGGCAACGTCTGAAGGATAGGAATCGGTGTCGGTAAAATACATCGTGTCTTCTCGCATTCTCATCCCTTCCTGTATTCTGCCAATAAGAAAGAGCATCGTATGAACATCTGAGAGTTGCCAAATTTCCCTCGATAAAATGTTTATTATTAAGGAAAGTCATTAATATTTTTCCTTGAAATTATCGAAAACTTTCGGTTAAATTGCGTACAAAATTGTGTAAAAAATTAGGAGAAAAATATTTGGTAACGTACCAGGTATTGCGTGTTTTATCGAAGGAAATCTGGCAACGTCTAAAGGTTTATGCGGCGTTTTTCCTTAGCACGGCAGTACACGACTCCGTCCGAATTGGAGAAAGGGGGTCTCCGGAGAGGGCTGAGGCGAAAGGAAAGCACTCGCGGTTATTAAGGGTGCACTCAGGCCCGTAAACCCGCGGAGGCACTGAACAAACAGCCTCTGCATACGGCCACTTAGAGGCATCCCTCAAAGCTCGCCGAGAATTTTATACTCGAGAGCCGAATATCAACATCCGCGCTAAAAACTCGTGAATTCTAAAACCCTCCAACCGGCGGAGAATCCACAGTTCAAGAGTTTTTCGCGCTTAAAACATTAGCGCCCCCACCCCCTCCAGCTACGAGTCGGGGTGTAATATCAGATATGTATCGAGTGCGGGACGCTGAAGACACGGTTTCATAGGCAGCTCGCGGTGTGAAGCCGGCCGCGAGAAGTTGACTGCGATTTGCCGCGTAATGGAGGGTTCGGTAGTTTATTGGAACCTGTTCGTTGCTATGAACATTGGCGACGCTAATCGCAGCAACAGAGGAAAGTGGCAAAAAATGCACGCAATTGTGTCGGACGACATAGCCAAAATTTCGGACAAAAGTGTCTTTTAGTATATTTAATTGTGAAAGATTCTCATGTGTGCTTTCCTCCATCTTCGTCCTCTACTTCTCTTGTGACTACGTATTTGTCGTTCTTCTCTTTTTCCTCCTCTTTCTCCTCCTTCTCCTCCTCCTCCTGCAGGCCGATTAGTAAAATGTGTTGTTTGTCCGGCGGATATAGATTACATGGATTAAATGTCGTGTGTGATTGGTCGACTATGTCTTATTGCTGCTTTGTCGCGCCAATGTCGGGTAGAATTGACGACACTTCTTGAAAGCACCTCTAAAGTTCTCTCACCCAGCACGTCTTGATGCATTCCAATCAATTATACTGGCAGAAAAGTTAGAGTTCAATTTTGTGTATATGCAGCAAGGGCATCCCACGGGCACGAATAATTGCATCCAAAAGTTATTTACGGTGTGCGCTGTACTTGAGAAAACAATAACACAGGCAAGAAACGTGGAAGCGCCTTCACTCCTGCGTATATGCAGCAAGGACATCCTAGGAGCACGAATAGTTGCATGAAAACTAAGCAAGCAATAGCAATGGCAAGAAAAATGTTAGCGCCTTTAGTCTCGTCTATATGCAACTTTGGCTTACTTGAACTACGAGTAGATGCATCCAGGCCTTGTTTCGTCATTTTATGGGCAAGAAAAGTGAGGGTGCATATTATTTTTTGTTTACATAGCCTATTAGAGGGGACTGAACTTCCTCTTTTCCCTATTCGTTTGTGATGGTAGCAATTTACCCTTTCAACGCGTCAACAGTGAAAGGGTTAAATTAACGTAAGAAGTTAGACATGATGAGAAAACTTTCAAAGTTTTCATCTTCGCTAATACGGAACGTACAAGTCCGAAGGTGGTTCCATTGGTTCTGTCAAAATATTTAAAAGTTCTAATGTGACCGAATAAATTACAAAATTTGCAGTGGCGTGTCGTGCTTTGCGATGTATCGATTGATCTGCCATCTAAACCTATGGAAAAGGATCGATAAAGAGGATGTTTACAGCAAAAACCTTAATAACGGATTCTTTACTACAGTTTCAAATGGGAAAATATCGCTAATCGGTCATTTACGCCTCGCCACTGAAAATTTGCAGTCAATGTCACAAATTCAATCTTTGATCCCTGCCAATGCTTTGTTTCACTGTGCGAGGGCCCTGAAGGTAGATTTAAAATGGACGTATTCCTGCTAAAAAGAACTATGTTGCACGCAAGCCTTATGTACATAGTTCATTTTAGCATTAATAGTCTAAATCACCGCACCTCGTCACGCACTGTCCGTGAAAACGTGGCTTGAAGCGTCGGTAATGTTCGCGCAAGGGGGTCGCTCATTTCGTGAGTGAAAAGCTAACAGAGCAAAGCCGCCTGTAAACGGGCGGGCGTGAGTGTGGGCGCCGCCGCGCCGAAAGCTCCTCTTATGTCAGATTGTGCCAATCCAGGGTAGGAATCAAGAATGAAACATAGAATAACGATAGTTTCAAGTCGGGAAATCTGGCTGTGGAGTCGGTGCCTCTTAAGTTGTTTCGGAAGCATTATCGGGGAAACTTCAGTCGAGTAGAGTTTCGTTTCAATTGCAAACTTGACGGCATTAAAAATGGACTGCGAGAGTCCAGTAGGGCTCTGGAAACCGAACTTGCATTTTAATTGTAATAATGGAACACTAGACAAGGTGCGAAGTTTTGTATTCTGGTACATATTTCTTACCCAAAATTTCACGTAAAACACGATTCTCGCAACGAAAATTACTAAAATTAACACCCGAGCAAGTTTTTTAATTTTTCTTGACGCTTGAATTCAATCCTCCTGCTTATGAAAACACAAATGGTTTACGTATGTACGTTAGATCGCAAACTAAACGTTACCGTTGCAGTCCTTTTAATACGAAAATATGGCAACCTCAAATTTGACACTTTGGCTCAGCTATAGCAAATTGTTCACACTTTAAACGATAAAGGGTGGGAAAAGAACACTGCTTGATTGAAAGGCCTGCCCAAAGCGTTGTATAAGGTGCGATTTGATTCGCGTGGAGTATTGCGTTTCTTGTGACCGGGCAATTAACATCTCCCGTAACTAATGTACTATGAAGAAGTTAATATTTTAGCCAGGAGTTGATTTCGGTGATTTTCCATACGAAAATTGTGTTTTACGCGAAACTCTGGTTGAGAAACATGACTCAGGAAGCTTAAATTCGCACCTTGTCAAGTGGTCCATTGCTGTTCACTCCTTTAATTTTTGGCTCTCAAGAAAACCGCCAAGGGGGTATCGTAAAATCTATGCCGATGCATTTTTATAATGTAAATTGAAGGGCTTGGAGGACAAGGCGCATAAGAGCAGTTTTTGAAAAAAAATTGAGATACTAATGATTTCAAGTAAAACTAGTTTTGACGGATGTACTGTGAAAAATTCGCTCCCTAATTCAGATTTTTAAGCATCAAAAAGCCAGTTAAAACGTTCTCTACGCCATTAAGATCAATGTAATTTCGAAACTTCAAACACATATTCCTTGAAATAGCAAAAACTGCACTTATGCGCCGCGCCGTGTCCTACAAGCCCCTCAATTAAAATGCAACCGAACTCAGAGCTCCAACTAAACTATTCGGTTCGTATAACCGAAGTTATCTTCTATGTGCGTGTCATTCTTTTTTTGTTCGCTCTTCACTAAACTTCTCTCCAGGTGAAAAGGCCGCGAGTTCTTGTCATCTCCGATTCTCCACCGTTGAAATATTCCGAAACGTAGGACAGCCTTTGCGCGCGGCTTTAAAGAGATGTCCATTGGCAAGCTCAAGCTGTCTGCGGCCGAAGCAACGCATGATAATACCTTCGCGGTTACTCCATGTCTTACAAGCCTTCATCAGTCAAGATCCGGCTATGAATGATCCTACTTCTCCGCACAACGGGAGAGCCTCGCAGATTTGCTCGGACTCATTTGGAAATCCGCGATAATGACCATGCGAATTGCATGGTGAATAGCGGATTGCGAGCGTTTTGACTTGCTGGAAGTAGTATTCTACACTGAAAAAAAAGAACACATTGGATCTAGAGTCCAGACTCTTGAAAACATTGACAAGAAAAAACACTCTTGATTCAATCGGATTTTTGCTTGAATCAAAACGAAATCCGCTTGAATTAAGAGGCTTGGTTCTTGATTTGAGCTAGATTCTGATTGAATCAAGAGTACTTTTCCTTGTCGATGTTTTTAAGAGTCTGGACTCTAGATCCAATGTGTTTTTTTTTTTCCAATGTGCAAATTCTTTTCAGCAAGTGGTTTTATCTCTCTTGGAGAGATTGTAGGGACCCATTCTGCCGTACTACCGAACCGGTCTCGAAAGTTGACAATTTTTTTCCTCCATTTAAAATTATTTCCTTACACTGGAAAAAAAAAAACACATTGGGTCTAGAGTCCAGACTCCTAAAAACATCGACAAGAAAAAGTACTCTTGATTCAATGAGAATCTAGCCTTAATCAAGAACCAAGCCTCTTAATTTAAGCGGATTTCGTTTTGATTCAAGCAAAAATCCGATTGAATCAAGATTATTTTTTCTTGTAAATGTTTTCAAGAGTCTGGACTCTAGATCCTACGTGTTTTTTTTCCAGTGTAACTTACTTAATAACTATGACTATTTGCCGAGGCATTCGACAAAATGCCTGACTTTACCATTTGCCTGCAACATATCGATCGCAAAACTCCCGCGTCGCTTATCTTGATTTCTGACGTTACTTTATTATTTAAATCGAAAACTCTCAACGTCAACTCTTAAAAACTTCCTTGCTTTTTCCGCTCTGTAGGAAGAAAGCTCTGTGAAAACCTTGAGGAATGATGCTGATTCGGATTTTAAAGAAAGTGGAGATTTTAAAACAACACACGAGATACGTGGTTTGGGAATTTCACCGTCGACATGATGTTTGATTGACAACGTCTCCAAAAATGTGAATCGATCATTCTCGCCTCGCTGCTGGTAATGACGCACTGGAAAAAAAACACATTGGATCTAGAGTCCAGACTCTTGAAAACTTTGACAAGAAAAAATACTCTCGATTCAATCAGATTTTTGCGTAAATCAAAAGGAAAGCCGCTCAAATTAAGAGGCTTGGTTCTTGATTTAAGCAAAAATCCGATTGAATCAAGAGTATTTTTTCTTGTCGATGTTTTTAAGAGTCTGGACTCTAGATCCAATGTTTTTTTTTTCCAGTGCGTCAATTTTGGCGCAGTTTTCTCTTTCATTAGACGAATGTTGCTGTTTCCACTATATCAGGTTCATTCAAACCAGTTGAATCGAATTTCGAGACTCGATTTCGAAAATTTGGGCGTGGCTGCTCTTAGTCCTGCAACAAACATAGCGGCCCACTGTGCGACGGCTCAGAATCAGCGGTACGCAAGGGTCCGCGGCTCCGCGCTGCTCACCGCAAATCAATTTCCTGCCATCCAGTGTCTTCGCGACCATCGCTCATGGGTCTTGTCAAGAAGTCGACTCGACTCATGTAAGATGCGCCATTGTACACCGTTTACATTTACGGCGATCCTATCTAAGTCGCGCGTTATCAACGCAAATAGACAGCTCTCTTTGGACCCAGGCCGGTAAACTCGGGTGTTGCGGGTCAGTTTGGTTGGCGACTTGGCCACTGAAAAAGACGTTTTCGGTAAAACAGCATATCGACGGTGAAATTCCTAAGTCACGTGTCTCGTGCGTCGTTTTAAATTCTCTGCTCTCTTTTAAATTCGGATCAGCAGCTTTCCTCGAGGTTTTCACAGTGTTTTTTCGCACAGATCAGGAAGGTCATTGAATTTTTTATGAATTGACGCTGAGATGTATTTCCACTTAAAAAATAAATTAACGTCGGAAATCGAGTCGCGTGGTTTGGTACTTTTGTCGTTGATATGATACAGGCAAAGTGTAAAATCAGGCATTTGGCCAAATGCCCAGGCAAATAGTCAACTATTCTTACTGATATTGAAATTCTGATTTTCAGTGTAGTGATCCTCAATTTTGATGCAAGAAATTTTGATGCTTCCACCCGCTTCGCGACACTGAAAAAAAATAATATGCTGCTTAAGCATCTAGGATGCCAAAAATGTGTCTAGTATGATCCCAAGATGCTGCCTTTACTGTCCCGCAGTTATCTTTACATCCTGTAAATGCAAATTAAATTTCGTGGGCAATCATAGCAGCATCCTCGGATCACCAGGCACATTTTTGACATCCAAGGTGCTAAAATGGCATATCATTTATTTCAGTGTATATTCTAGTTTGCTTCACTCAACATTAGCCGAATTGACTAAATAATCATCAATATTATACAAACTATCAATACAGTCAAGAAAAAAATCAAAGCCAAGTGATTAATGCACAACATCAATTAGAAGGGAACAGCACGAATTCCCCTTAACACTTCAATTGATCCAAAATTTAACCGAAAATTCTCCTGGTAATTCGGTGATAATTAGAAATCGTCGATATTTGGATAAGTTTAATCGTGTTAAAATAAAACACACCGTATTACAAGATCACCGCCAAAGGGAGTCGTTAAAAATGCTAACATTTAATCACTCAAACAATGGCTCATTCGGCTCTAATTATGGGCTTTAATGTTTGGACGAGAAATGCATCGCGATATTTTTCCTGTAATAAATCAGGATTTGTCACAATTACACGCCGCGCGCCGCTCGGCCGAAGACGGTTTTCCATTTTTGGATCGATTGTTTGACATTCTGAATATTTGCAGGAGATTAATCTGAACGGAAGTCCACAATCATTCCGTCGTCTTAAGGAAAAACGCCTTATGAACTTTTGGACGCCGAATTGGGTTCTATAAATACGAGTCTTCTGGAAAACTAATGAATATTTTCATCCAGTTTTTTAAGAAATTTTATTCGCAATTAGACCAAAATAATCTGAAAAGTTTTAATGAAAAATTACTACCTTTCTTCAAATATAAATATTTTATAAGAAGAAATTTCGCAACTTTCAAATGTTCATACGTTGTTGTACGTTAGCAGGATAGCTTTGGTCGAGAGTCATACCCGAGTTCGCCGAAAGGAATAATTGAAGCTTGAGAATTCGGGCGATAGATTTATCAAACCTTCGCATACATTTGTTGCATTTCAGTTTCTAAAATGTTTGAATGTTGACAGATGATTTCTTTATCTTTTCCCGACATTTAGACAAGAGGAAACTTTTGTCGAATTCAACGATTAAATTGAACAAGTTACATTGGAGCTTGTGCCAGTTAACATTTGCAACATTATATGTATTTAGAGCATGGATTCCAGAATTATGACAGTTCTCCGCAATTTTTATAGATTTCTGAAAATATTGGTGGCTATAGAACGTTTTAAGCATAAACATCATGTTTTATTCTAATTTGTCATGTTCAGGTCATGAAATCTTCATATTTCAATGCATTTTTGCGCCGCGTTCTACTGGCTTAAGATTGAAGCAAACAGTTTAAAACTTTGAGAGATTTTTTTGTCGAAATCTTAAAATCCGATTTTTTTCTACCTAACCGAATATATTTCATTTTACTGAAAATTTTGCCGCTGTAGACTGAAGTAAAAATCCCTTTGCCCGTGGACGGTGACAATTTAAGCCATTCAATTTAATCGTGTAATTACACCTGTGTGTTTAAGTCGAAATCAAGGAATAGAAAAGGGAAAATTTATAATTTTTAGTAAGTATGCATAATGGGTTATCAAGCTCCTCTGAAATGCAAAGTAATGTCTGTCCGAGATTTTTTAAAAAAAAATTGTATTTTAAGCGTGCCAGTAGGGCTCGCTTTTTGAAATCACTTGGATGTACCATAGTACAGCACACCGATAAACCAATGCTATTCAACGGGCCGTCAAAATATTTTTTCCTCGGACCCGTTTTAGCGGCTCTGGTGCTTGCACTAGAGCTGCTATTCCGGACGGTCCCAGCTGGGGAGTATCAATGCAGCATGTTACATTGTAGAGACCGCGCGTTGGTTGATGGGAATCGGCGCCATTTTCGGCTATGTTCCTTGTCATGACTTTATTTTATTGCATACTGTTTTATTGTTAGTCAATGCTATGTTGTGTATTGTATTTTTGGAATCATGGTGATACAGTCAACAATTCAAAACTTGTTTGTGCTTTTATCTCGTGATGGAAAAAATGTACTTTACGTTCAAAATTTGAAAATTTGAATTTTAAAGTTTTCGCGGTTAAGGAAGCTTTAACTA
This sequence comes from Bemisia tabaci, assembly GCF_001854935.1. Classification (NCBI taxonomy): domain Eukaryota; kingdom Metazoa; phylum Arthropoda; class Insecta; order Hemiptera; family Aleyrodidae; genus Bemisia; species Bemisia tabaci. Next base: position 5,466,794 of record NW_017547161.1, read on the forward strand.
CTGGGTTGGAGCTTCCTAGTCATATTACTTGATATCAGCTGATAGCAAACAAAGGTTACCAGGGAAACCGTAAACGTCTAAACAACTATCGTGGCCATTGGGGCGATTATTGAAATGATATCGACTGTATGTCGCCGCTTACGACAGGACATAGCCCTATCTTAACTGTGTAATATATCGCAATTCGATATTGTTTTGATTTTTAAAAGGAGCAATTCATTCATACAGTTTCGATTAGTTTTGGCGAACGGGCCCTTAACCTACGACACTCGGCTCATGGGAATTTTTTAACTTGTCCTGGACGGACTCGTCTGTAGCGCCTCGTTCTTCGTTGTGTGTGTGATTTCGTGAAGAAGTTTCTATGGCAATTTGCTTTTATTTGTGAGCTGTTTTTTCACGGGATTTTTGAATGTTCTGTACGAATAAATTCGGTGAGTACCTCATTTATCCCTCCTTCCAGTAAAATTATTTCAACTTTTCCTTCTCCCTCATTCTGGACCCACTCATGGGCTGATTATTTATGAAATTGATCTTCGAATACCTTTTGATGAGCTAGGGAAATGGAACCATCTGCATCTCATGGACAATAAATAGTTGCCGTAATTAAGGTCATCCCGTGATTAAGGTGCCGTGATTTAAGTCATAAATTCTTCATCTAATTCTTGATTCATCTCCAAAATGTCTGCTAAAGCTTTCATGCGCTTCTCCTTGTATGCATGAATGAGCAAATTGGGTATCGAACAAGCGGACACTTTTTGAAAATTTAGATGATTCTGGACAATATCGTACAGAAGTCCACGAGCTGCAGATAGAACCATTACCTCTAGCTCATCAAAAGTTATTCGAAGATCATTCAACAACCTTTTTGACAAGTTGCAAAAACTTTTCGTTAACAATAGTGTCACACGGTACTAGGAATATTTACTATTTAACGAACCTTATATTTCCCTGACTCAGTCCTAAATTATAGAAGTATGCGTTACTTTTCCAGCAATCCAAAAAAACAATTATACAAAAAACCAATACCTACACTTTCAGATATAAAAATGCAAATTTTTTGCAGCCTCGCTAAACGACTTATCAACCAGAGATTTTTTAGGAAGCGGACCTCCAAAGAGCTTTCAAAATTAAAAGTATACAACAAGTGATAATGCCATGTATTCGCCATATCAAAGCCCAATACACATTTATACACCGGCTACGTAAATCTGCTAAGTTACAAAACATGAATCGACAGTTGTCGGATTGTACATCAATGACAAAATGTGTCTAGGCCCTCATTCTTGACTACAACTACTGCCCCCAGAGCCGCTCTCCGACGCCAATGCGTTGGAGCTTCCTGCTTGTTTTTGTCTTTGAACCGTTATACTGCCAAGCCCTGATGGTCTTTTACCAAAAAACTGAAGGAACTGCTGATTGGAAACCCTTGAGAACATTTTCCGGTCAAAACCGTATTATTTCATTTGACAGATCCTTCAAAAACCCTTTTTTACGCTAGAGCGATTTGAATCTAGAATATTTTTTCCCGCCGCACTTTAATGGGTGCTTCGTACCCATTGACTATACAACATGAGCCCTATGCATTACTCCATGATAGAATGCCATATCAAAACAGCTGATATTATTAGCTCTTGGTTCAGCGATTCATTCAAGCTCATGTCTCCGAAATTTCAGTTGTTCGGCACGCTTTTCCAACATATTCATGTTGGATGTTTCTCCTTGTTTTTTTTTATCCACGCTATGATACTTACAAATTACAAATTTACAAAAATACCATCGTGTTAGGCCGATGCAGTAAAACAATGATAACAAATCATAAAAATGAATACACCATCGCAAAAAAAAGGAAGACCTTTACTGACTTGTTATACTGTTGCTGAAACCAAAATAACGCATATTTTTGTTTATGTTTTCATGTAGAGCATGCTAAACGCCTGCTAAAATATCGTGGATGTAGTTAATTTGATTTTAAGGGGGATACAACTCATTTTAACAAACACCATGCATCGCTAGATAATAAATTTTTTCGCCTCCGACCTGGGAAGAAAATTTCCATCTTACCCGCTCCTATGAGCGAATTTTCAGCGTTGAAAATTCGCGTCTTAACGTGAAATTGCATGTTGATATTATTCCCAGGTTTACATACATTGACGCTTAAAGATACGAAGTGGGGCTGAGTAGTACAAAAAATAAGACTTTCCCCCTTAGTTTCTAAAGCTTTCGTGAGATGTCAGTCAACTGTGATCTCACACGCCCAAAAAAATCTATCCCTCTGATATTTCAGAAAATGAGAAGACACTGTTCTGAATGTGAAAAGTACGGATATTACGACAAAGATCGTGAGCTGAAGGTTTATTTTTGGTGCCTACATCATAGGAACAACTTTAAATAATTAAATTAAAACGAGACAGTAAAATATATTTACTCATTCTTCTCTACTCTCATTTCAGAGAAGGGCCGTGTACGTTTACCGATGTTTTTCATCGCACATTTTTTGAACCCACAGGATTCGTCATTTGTGTTGTGTAACATCAAACCGAGCAATGTTCACTTTTTGCAACTGATGAAAAACTGCAAAAAACTATCATTTTTTATTGCTTATCAATTGGTTTAAAAACTATTTTCCTTTAAACATTACGAAACTACTACAAATTATATTGTTACCTCTGTATCTATTAACATGAATTAATATTCTAAACTAGGTTTAATCTTAAACTAACGTTAGATGCACAATTTTAAAAGCTTCATATATCTTGAACAATTTGCTTCTCTCGGGTATAACATAAACCGTTATCTATTAACATGAATTAATATTCTAAACTAGGTTTAATCTTAAACTAACGTTAGATGTACAATTTTAAAAACTTCATATATCTTGAACAATTTGCTCCTCTCGGGTATAACATAAACCGTTTAGAATAAAAAATGATAAATCAGGATGTTCGCAAGGAGCACCTTAATAATCGATTCTTTACCATAGATTCAAATGGGGAAATATTGATTATCGATCATTCACGCCTCGCTGTGATCAAACCGGAGGGGAAATGTTCTTTCAAAGATTTTTCTGAAATGATCGTTACACTCTGGAGTTAAAAGAATCCACCCTGGCTAACAATGCCTGTATTGTGAAAACGCTTATGTATAATCGTTCAAAAAGTGTATTTGCTAGTACCAACAGTACAGCTAACCCAAATGGCTGTTGTGCACCAACTCATCGGTACGCGGATAGAAAAACCTCGTACGTGGGACCCGAAGTTTAGGTCATATGTATGTCTGAAGTTTTCGGATTGAGCATCTGAACACTTTAGGTCTAGCTGTCGAGGTCCGGATCACACATCTGAAACTTCAATTCTTACATCTAGAGTACTTCAGATGTGAGAGCCGAAGTTTTTCGGATGTGAGAACCGAAGTTTTTCGGATGTGAAAATCGAAGTTTTTCGGATGTGAAAACCGAAGTACTTATTCAGATGTAAGAACTGAAGATTCAGATGTGTGATCCAAACCTCAGCAGCTGGACCTAAAGTGTTCAGATGCTCAATCCGAAAACTTCAGGGATCCATATGACCTAAACTTCGGGTCCCACGCACGAAGTTTTTTTCCTCCATGTACCTACTGTACAGGACTCTTCTTGAAGTACTCAACAGCAATCAGGATCCGGTCTTAATGCATTAGCCAACCGCTGCTGCTGAAGTATATATTGACTGTTTAGCCAATCTAGAACTCTCGTAGCTATCGATTTATTTTTTGTACGAATGCCTTTCAAAGAGCAGTGACAGACCGGGCACGCAGAATGCTTCATGAGCATGAATGCTTCGTCAGTTATGGCTCCAGCGCATGTGAAACATACCTCGTGACCGCATTCCTCCAATACTGACTGCGTCTTCCGTTTAGAGCATATGCAACAAGCTGCGGGTTGAAAATAAACACATCTTTAAGAAAATTGCCTGTTTTTAATGAGTCATGTGAGCCTTTAAACAATACTATATGGATCGCATTTAGCTTTACCTAGATCGCAACCAGCGCAATTGCAGTGTTTTTAAAATTGTGCAACTTCTTCTTTTTCTTTTAAAAATACTTAATATGTGTACAGCATTAAAATTTACACACTTATTTTGCTTTAAAATTAACAATTATTTGGTAGGAAGCAAAAACTGTTTGCAATTCTGGGGGATTCATTTTAGATAATTATTAAGAAGTGACATATTTATCACGCACTGTAAACGCGCTGGTCCCTTTTTGTTAAATGCGATCCATATCTCTTCTAATAAGAACAAATTTTCTAGGAAAATTGAGAATAATTTCCTTCAAACAATTTGTTCGCAATTTAATTTAAATCATATGAAAATTTAAAGAAAAAACATACATGATTTTTCTTAAAATACGTGTTTATCCGAGTTTTATAGCAATTCTCTGATATCTATGCGGCGTTTTTCCTTAGTGTGGCAGTACACTGGAAAAAAACACATTGGATCTAGAGTCCAGGCTCTTAAAAACATTGTCAAGAAAAAGTACTCTTGATTCAATCAGAATCTAGCTTAAATCAAGAATCAAGCCTCTTAATTTAAGCGGATTTCGTTTTGATTCAAGCAAAAATCCGATTGAATCAAGTGTATTTTTTCTTGTCAATGTTTTCAAGAGTCTGGACTCTAGATCCAATGTGGTTTTTTTTCCCCCCAGTGTAGGGTACCGTGCTAGGAGAAACGCCGCCGTATAAATATCCGGATGTTGCAAAATACCCCTTTTTACGAAATTTTTCCTTGAAATTTGCAGATACTGTAGATTTCATTACAAATAGAATTCACTGAAAAAATGGGGGGGGGGATAACCACGAGTTTTATATAAGACGTAGCTCTTCTTTCTAAGCTGCATGGATATGCTACCACATCGATGGCTAAAGTGCGAAACCTCGTAAATCCATTTCGGCGTTTCATTACTTTCGCTCGTATTTTATTTTTTCGAAGAGAAGAAAACCAATTTTATAGATCAAAATTTTTATAGAAAATTCTGCTAACAATGGAAGAGACCCAAGGAAGTTTTCAAGAAATAACGTTGACTAACTTTCCAAAGAAAAATTAAAGTGTGACAGGAAGTATATCGACGGTGAAACTACCAAACCACGTATCTCGGTTTGCGACGTCGCAGACTTCCTGTCATACTTTATTTTTTAAATGAAAAACTACTTAACGTCCAGTCTAGAAAATTTCTGTGATTTTTCCTCTTCGTGCGAAGAAAATTCTGTGAAAATTTCGAGGAATGATATTGATTTGGTCTACACTGAGAAAAAACTATGGCTTTTAAACCTATTAGAGGTAAATATGGAACACCACTAATAGTAGTACCTCTACATATAATAATAGCACATATACCTTAGTTATGGTACGGGGTACCTTAATTAGGTACAGAGACCTTAGTATGGTTCACAGACCGAGAATCATTAGTTTATTTACGACTATTATAGGTGTTCCATATTTACCTCTAATAGGTTTATAAACCATAGTTTTTTCTCAGTGTACTTCAAAAAAATAAAATGTGAGCGTAGATTTTTAAACACCGCAAACGAGATACGTGGTTTGGTAGTTTCACCGTCGATATGCAGCGTCACTAACAGAGTTACTTCGTTTCGCACCACAGCCATTGATATACCGAACAAAACCCTGGAACTTCCGGGTTCACAATCCTAACAGTCTGATCGGCATGAAGTACCAAACTTCGGAGTTTATGATTGACCTTTTTTCATAGGTGTACACTCTGACTTGGGTGTTGAAAAAGTTGTAAATGTTCTTTACATTAATTGTAGTAAATCTTGATTCCATATTGGTAACTAGGAAAAATAATATTTTATGAATGAACTTACCACTTTCATCCTTGTCGGAACATCGTTCATCTCTTGGGTCTAGAACATCTTCAACTTTTTCAAAATAAACTGGAGCCGGTGAAAACCTTCTTCTATCATTTGCTGGTGCAATACAAAACCGTAAAAAGAAGTATATATTATTCTCTTTTTTGTGTTTTCTTTCCGTAAGATATTTATGTCGCAGGCGAATAGTAAAATCAGGCATTTTGTCAAATGCCTAGGCAAATAGTCAAATATTTTAACTTAGAGCGAAATTCTAATTCTTTTCCTAATTTCAGACAAAATAATTCTTTGCTCCTGCAAGAAAAAATTTTCAATACAAATTTGCACACACACACTATTATTTTAAACAATTTTTAGCTCCTGAAGAGTCACTGATCTTGAAATTTTCAGCATGTCGTAAAATACAGAATTTTCGGAATTTCAACATTTAAAAATAAGAGAGGCAATTGAAGAGGCAAAGACAATAAGAGTTCGTAATTTTGATGAGTTATTTTTCCTAAAATAGTGAAAAATCGTGAGCTCTTCGCCATAAATACACAAAATTGTGTAGACCGTCAAAATTTGACTATCTGCCTAGGCATTTGACTAAATGCCTGATTTCACTATTTGCCTGCGACATTTATACTTTTTTAATTACTTCTAAAATCTTTGTTGTTTGCTCGGCTGCAGCCATTAAAAAATATCCATGTAATTATGACTGATACTGTCGGCGAATATCAGTTCATAACTCACTTCAAACTATCTACAGTTTTCGAAAGAGGGTGATCACAAATGAGTTCTTTTCTACGCATGTTGGTCGACTGGGTCCGTCACAAGATCTTATTTTGACGGTTTATGGTCACGAATTAGCAAAAATTAAATACAAAGGTCAGTCTAGGGAGCAAGTCCCAATAGACATCAGCGGATCCAGCAAATTGGCAACATTGTTTTTCTCCATTTAATCCTATGGAAATGTATCGATTTTGGGGGGGGGGCAGGTGCTCCGATAAGAATCGATCACTTAACACAGGTCTAAATGGAGGAAACCCGGTGTTGCCGAATTGCCAATCGGACGTATTTCTATCAAACGGAACTGAGCGCCACCGGGGGAGGAAAGGAGGGGGGGGGGGGGAGCTTGGATTGGCGAGTGTTGCGAAACGCGATGTTCGTTCCTTCCTGTACTGACAATGCTTTTCCATGGCGCCCAGTTCCATTTGATAGAACGCGCTAACCGGGATTCTAAAATTCATCAAGAGGAACTCAATTTGGCGCTTAGTTCCGTTTAACAGAAATACGTCCAATGGACCACTAGACAAGGTACGAATTTCAGCATTCTGATACATGTTCCTTAACCAGAATTTCACGTAGAACACGATTCACACTACGAAAATTTCCGAAATCAACTTCTAACGAAGATATTAACGTTTTTATTTCGCACTGATTACGAGGAATTTGAACTGCCCGCTCACAAGAAACTCAAAGCTCTACGTGAGTCAAATCGCGCACTACAACGGTTTCAGCAAGCTTCTCAATCGAGCAATGTTCATTTTCCACCATGTGTTGTTCAAACTATACGCAATTTGCTATAGCCTAGCCAAAGTGTCAAGATTGAAGTTGAAGATTTTTACATCGCAGAGACTGTCATGATAAACATTTAGCGCGCGATGTGAATCACGTAGAGCATTGAGTTTTCATGAGCGGGTGGTTTGAATTCACGCATCAAGAATCATTAAATATCTTCGTCAGGAGTTGATTTTGGTAATTTTCGTTGTGCGTATCGTGTTCTACGTGAAATTTTGATTGAGAAACATGTATCAGAATGCTGAAATTCGTACCTTGTCTAGTGGTCCATTGCTAGATCCGCTTCTGCCAATAGAATACCAAGGGAACCACTGTCCGGTTTCCAATCTAAATTTTTCATAACTTGCTTTTGCGGGGAGGAAGTACTTACCCCGAATGACTCTTCTCAGCCGTCTGTAGACTTCATCCGCAGGTTGCGCTCCCTGTGGGTTGCCCAGGAGATCTTTTCTCTGCCACGTCATCCTCCTCATGGCTTGCCCTGCAAAAAGAAAACAGCAGGGCGATTATTGAAATTTATAGACAAAGCTATAGACAGAGGAGACAAAAGAGATATGGAGAGATTCTATTGGTGGAAGCGGGTGGTTGCAATAGACAAAGGAGGTAGGAAATAGACTAACTAACGGCAACCGACGAGAGACTCGACAGTAAGTCTATCAGTTTATCGTTTTGTCTATAGGAACCACCCATTTCAACCAATAGGATCGCTCCGTACTCCCTATGTCTTCTTTGTCTATAGCTTTGTCCATCAATTTCAATAATCAGTCCGCAGTTAAATTTATAGCTCTTCTTAGATTGAACCGGGCCCTTTAGAACCAAAGCTGGCTGCGATTTAATGGGATCCATATTTTCAATTACGTAGCATGGTGTCAACGATCATGGTGTCAACGAACAGTTTTGCTAAGTTTTTGTTGATACCATGATCATACAAAAAAAAAAATTCTGACTCCTGTGAGATGATCACGGTGTCAACGAAATTCAAAACTTCCCTCTATAACATCTTTCAAATTTTAAGTCTTGTTTTTCTTGTGTTATTTACTCTAACCTAAACCTAACCTAACTTAACTTTACCCAACTTTACCTCACAAGACCTAACCCACTTTCACTGTGCTTAACTTTCTCCGACCTTAACTTCCGTAACTTTAACCTTACTTGCCTAATCTAACCTTATATGTCCTAACCTGAGCTAACCTTGCGACTTGCTAGCGCGTTGGCCTCATTAATGTGATCCAGGTTTTCTATCCTGGCCAATCGGTCCTGATACTAAATTAGGTTGCAAATTTTTAACCCAAAGATTTGGTCAGCGTAACCAAAAAAAATTAATCAAAAAATATCGATTCCACGTCTAGGCTACGTTGTGTTCTACTTCTCTTTCGACGGCCCGACAGACAAGGTACGAATCTAAGCTCGAAGATATAAGTTTTCTCATCGACATTTCACGAAAAAGACAGTTTGTGCGAAAAAATTCCTGAAAATCATTGAGAATCCTGTCATAACCATTGTGGTGCGGAATATGATTCAAGTAGACTCTGCTTTTCTTGTGTGCGAGAAATTTAAATTCTTCGTAACCGCACCAATGTTAAATAGCAGCGTTTTTTTCTTGATTTTCAGAAATTGTCATCGAAATCCAATCGCGTTCTACGTGAGATTTTGAAGACAAAAAATGTATCATAGTGCCTGAATGCTTACCTTGTCTATTGGTCCATTAGGTTGTTATTTTTATATTTCGATGACTACAGCTCACCTGTAACTGGATGATGGAAGATTTCTCGCTTTACTAGATACGGCATGTAACCGTCAGAGGACTGCAACGCAATCATGACTGGGACAAAGAGGAAGATATGAGAATTCAACGTCGGATTCACTTCTGTCGTAACCATCACACCGTCCTCTGGCTGATCAAACATCACTCGCGAGTTTAAAATTTGTGTTGGTAATGCTAATGATTCAAGTTGAGATGATGATGATGATGATGACGATGACGACGAAGATAATGATGATGATGATGATGATGATGAAGATCGCTCAGGTCTGCTCCTGTCATGGGAGGCTCTTCGCCGACTCGTCGGAGATCGTAATGCTCTTTTCTGCGCAGGTGCTGGGTCGTCTCCTTGGATTAGATCTAGAAATAACCACGACGATGGGTTACATGTAGGCAGAATAGGGACTTTCTGAATGGGGGAGAGAGCAGAAAAATAAAAAAAAAAAAAAAAAAAAAAAAAAAAAAAAAAAAAAAAAAAAAAAAAAAAAAACACGGGTATACGGTTACCACGGTAGTAATGTCACACGGGATTCCACGGTAGTAGAATCGTGGACTTGAGTAAGATTAGTGGTGAGCATAGTAGCATAAGCAAATGTAGTCCAATGGTACACGGACTTTATGACCACTTTTTTTACGTCCGCAGACTTTTCGTCCACAATTTTTACGTCCACAGTTCTAAAGCCCTTACTATCGTTGGGGAATAATCAATGCAGATAGTGCGAACATTTCAAAATCATGAGTTGAAAAATGCTGACTCCGCAAGTTTAAATATTAGAGCCTAACACAGAGTGGAGCGGCGTGTTAGCAGCGCAAAACGCGCACTGGTGCCTACAAACCTAACGGGATACTTCACGCATTGCGCAACGCGTGAAGTATCCCGTTAGGTTTGTAGGCGCCTATGCGCGTGTCACGCTGGTTGCCTGCCGCGCCGCAACGCTTTAAGCAACTATTTCGCGTCAGAGGCGTTGCAGAGTATCCTACAAGATTGAAGGCGCACGAAATAACTAGCCGAAGAGGACTTTCAATTTTGACAGCATCTGTTACTGAAAAATATTTAATTTGGCATTGGAGCGTTTCCTAGGCTCCCGCTTTGGTTTTCATCTTATCATATCCGTACAGTGTACACATGAACATACGTTTTTATCTGCTCTTAGAGTCTGTTCTCTTTCATGACTTGATTCATGAATGAAATGTTTTTAAGAATGAAGGTAGTAGTAGTATGCATTTATTTTTGCGGTGGTTCCTGTCATTTAAATGAGAAGAAAAAAATGTGGACATAACATGTCCACAATTTGGACAATTTTGGACATATTCATGGTTGGACATTGAATCATGTGGAATTAATAAAGACTGGATTTAACGTTTAGTGGACATAAATAGCGGTGGACATTTATTTAATGGACGAGAGGTAGGTGGACATTAAGTCCTGGAAGTGCTCTCCGTTAAACTCGGTCCAAATGTTTGTGATCTTTATACGGACTACATTTTGCAATTTGGAACTATAAATTCTAGCCTGGTTTAAAAACAACGTATGTGCTATTAGTTTCCCTATGCACATAAGTGTTTGTCCAGAAGAGCTGGAATCTATAGTTCCAGATTGCAAAATGCAGCCCAATTAACCATGCTCATAGTTGCATTATTAATCGTGCTCCCAGTAATATTACCGTGGACACGGTAACATCACCGTGCTCATCATTACAAGTGGACTGCATTTTGCAATTTGGAACTATAAATTCTGGCTCACCTGAAAAAACACTTATGAGCATAGGGAAACTAATGGCACATACGTTGTTTTTAAACCGGGCTGAAATGTATAGTTCCTAATTGCAAAATGCGGTCCAAGTATCAAAACCATCCAGCGGTTCTACTACCGTGGAATCCCGTGTGGCATTACCACCGTGGTTAACGTATTATCAAAAGGAAATTCGATTATGCGGATGACGTCCTTTGTTTTTTTGCCGTTTAACCGCAGTGATAATATAAAACACTTATATTTTGATCAGGGGTTGATTGTCAGACGTCCCTTTGTGCTATTCGTTCTTCTAGTGAAATTTTGATGAGAAATCACGGAGTGTTGTGATTTAATTCATACAATTCGTGTAATGATGGTAAAGGGAATCTTGCGATCGATGAGTCATTACTTGAGTTATGATTTTCTAATTACACAATTGTAAAGAGTGGACATGGGAAAATTTACAGTTGATTTGGACATTATGGTAACTTCGGACTTCAAAATTGTGCTGGCTTTATCTTGGAGCAAAGAACAGTCGTTTTAAAATTTTTAACTTCTTCTTTAATTGATAATTTCGTTTTTTTTTTTTGTTGAACAAAATGGGAGAGCAGTGCGACTGAGCATTGCTCATCAAAAGGAGGCATCCCTTTTTTTCATCAAGATATGAAGTATCAGAAGACTTAATACAAGACGACACATCGCCACCTTCCGGCCAAAGTATCACAAGAGCCATGCGACGTTTAAAAATTTCCGCCGTCTTCTATTTTTTTACAGAGAAATTTTTCAAAAAACTGTCCGAAAATTTATCTGAACTTCCTTCGCGCTGCCAATAAAATTCAGTGGAATTTTTTAACAGATCCAACCAACAATTTTGCTGTAAAAAAATACAATGGCGGGGGAAATGTATAAGCGTCGCACGGCTCTTGTGATACTTCGGTCGGAAGGTGATGAGATCTTGATCGAAAAAAAGAGGCAACTCTAAATTTCGAGGAACGACACTGCTGTGCTAAGGAAGAACGCCGTATGAGCCTTCAGATGTTGCCACGTTTCCTTCGATAAAAACCGAATTTATCAGAAAAATTGTGTATATTTTTATCCAAAATTTTTTAGACAATTTTGCGCGCAATCTAATCTAAAATATCTGAAAATGTCAAGGAAAATATGCATGAATGTCGTCAGAAATACATGTCTTATCAAAGGAAATTTGGCAACTCTCGAATGTTCATACGGCGTTCTTCCTTAGCACGACAGAACAGTCCTACCGATGTCCCGTTTTGATCGATTCATTCTGATCGTGGAACAAAGTTTTAGGTGACAAAGGTCAAGATTAACTGACTTGAGGTCGCTTGTTCATCCAGCTGCCGAGCTTGTCTCGTACCAGGTCCGGAATTGCTCGATTTTGGAAAGTATCCGGCGTATCCCTGCTGAATTTGTCTGTATCCTCTATTCCTGTTAAATTTTCAACCATACATATGAAAACGTCTCCCCATCTTCTGTCTCAGACGCAGCGTGTTTAGGACATATTGATGGTCAAGTTAAAAACAACGACATTATTCAGTTTCCGGCTATTCATGATGAAATCAAATAAAAAACTGAGCTATCAGCCGATTTTCACCACAATGAAATGCGAACTCATACCATGCTTTAATAAAAAAACATGTGCAAGAGGATGTTTATGTTTATACAATTTTTGCCTTAACATGGTGAAAAATAAGAGAGCACGCGTTTTGGCCGTGCTGACGGCCTTAATCAGTGCAAAGAAAGTAGGAACTAAAATATGAGAAACACCAACAAGATGCAAACCAATAAATAAAAATAAAAAGCATTGCTACAGGATTGCTACATGGTGTTGAAGCTTCAAGTCTACAAAAACGAAAGCAACAAGAGTGGTGAAATAGTGCAGGAATCAGCGCCATCAGCCGTTAAAACAGAGTTGAATCGCATAAGTTCATATCAAACCCTAGTTGAAAAACAACCTATCTCAAAGTGGGATTTTGGACTTTTCTCATCGCGTTTTCATTATTCAGTCGACGGGTTTTTAGCGATTTTGAGCAAAATTTCGCAGAATTTGTTTTTGTCTTGAATATAATTTTGAAATTCCGCCTGAAAGTATTCTAAAACTGTACAAGATGATCAGAAATTTTAGACGACTTCGCTCAAGATTCGCATTTTTGCAGTTTCAACGTCAATACGTGATGACGTCAGAGAAATGAGAATTAAAATGGCTTGGGGGGGGGGGGGGGATACAATATTTTACCGCTCCTTCGTAACAATAATTCTGTATCCTCTGGTTCAAAATACATTGACAAATTCCGTGAATCAACGGGGTGTATTAACAACAATTCTCCAAAACTCTTTACTATTTGCAAACCTAAATATTGATGGATAAAGTCGAAAAGTGTACATTTTTGGGCCTTTGCAAGTCTCCGCTCATGTTTTATTTCAGTGATTATGAATCAATCAAATGTTTTTTGTTTTTTATAAATAGAAAAATGTGTGAATATTCTTATTTCACTCCAAAATATCGCAGAAAATAGTAAGGAGATCTTCTAGTTTGTTTCCCTCAAAAAAGTACATGACTGGAGATTTGTGTACGCTGCAGTGACGATAAGCAATTTTCGTCATTTGCCATCGATAGAACTCGATATTCTCATTTAGAACGTCTTTTCTCGGTCGGGCAGACGTATTCAAGGCTCTGTCGGGAGCAGAAACAATACGTTTGCATATTTTTGTCTTTAAATTTTCTCGTATCCACGGAAAAAATAATCTAATGTCTGTATATAATGTATATCAAAACAAATATGATGTAACAAAATAACACTGTAAAATATTTCGCGCTTTTACAAAAAAGTTTCCAATTCTTTGTTTTAACTGAACTAAATGAAGATGGCTGAAATACTGATGGCTTGAGCCATCTCGGTATATTAAAAAATATTTTTTTTTTTTTTCGTTACTCATCAGTGTGTTCCAGACTAAAAGCTTTATTTTCCTCTCTTTTCTTCTTTAATATTGATGCGTAGGTTTTTTGCCACGACCGGGCGATGACAGCACTCACTACCTGGGTACCTGCCGTTGATACTTTTTTGCTCCGGCTAAGTGAAAACTTGCGTCATCGCAAAAGTTTGACGCATCGCCGTGGAGTCCGATTTTTTCTTGACCAAGTCATTCCGCGAACAAAAAGGTCCCACGGCTAATGGGTTGCATCTAGCTCAGCATGACTCTTGGGCTTTATGTCTTTGAAACTCTGAAAATGAACGCTAGGAGAATATTACGTACCAAAAGTTAACGGCGGTGTTCACGATCGGTTGAGATCGTTCGCGGACGGCCGATCTCAGTCGTTGTAAGTCAAGTGTACTCGTCTCTTGAATCTGAAATGTTTTAAAATTGAACGTACCGTAAATTGTTCTTTGCACACTCAATAAAATGACGTTTTGAGAATTGATTATTCACGCCTCCAGAGGCGGGTTCAGCAATTTGGCAACACCGGATTTCCTCCATTTAAGCCTATGTTAAAATATAGATTCTTGTTGGAGCGCCTGGTCCCTCCAAGAATCGATACATTTTTATAAGTTTAAATGGAGAACAACATTGTCGCCAATTTGCTGGATCCGCCAATGTACGAGCTGAATAATGAGGAAAATGAGTTACGGTGTCTTTTTTGGTTTGTTCCTACGTTATCCCTTCTAGCTCGATTTTGAAATGGACAGACGGAAACGACAGTAATAAGCTATTAGTAAGGGAAACGAAGGTAGTTCCTTTCTTATAGATCATTCAAAGGCGACGAAATTCTCCGTTCTATACCCATTCGTTTCGTTTCAGTCTCCGCGGGAAGTTTGAAATAAAGTGCCGATTTTCATACTCAATGCTTATTGGTTGAATTGCTCCCAGCCAGAGGGAGATTGATCCTGCTCTATTTACATTAAGTCACCAAGGTTTGCAAAGCGGGCCCCTAGTAATTGATATAGTCGACACTAACATCATTTTTTCTGTGTATGACATGTTTTAAGATCTGTAAAAGTTTTGCCGTACATTACTTGAAAAAACTAACAATTTTTTTTTATTTTTTTTATTTATTTATTTTTTTTTTTTTTTTTTTTTTTTTTTTTTTTTTTTTTAATGCTGAAAGTCGTTTAGAATTACGATAGATCCTTGACTCGCTTCAATGAACTATTACACAAGGCACAAAGTTAAGCATTCTGATAGATGTTACCTAACCGAAATCTCACGTAAAATACGAGTCACGCAACGATAATCACTGGAATCAACTTCTAAACAAGATATTTAATGTTTCTTGACGAGTGAATCTAAATCTCTCGTTCCTGAAAACGCAATGGTCCACGCGATTCAAATCGCACACTATAAACGTTACCGTGGCAGTCTCATCGATCCGGAAATTTGGCAACCTCGATTTCGACGCTTTGGCTACCTCGATTTCGACGCTTTGGCTCAGCTATAGCACATTGTTTACGCACTTAGATCAATGAAAGGTGAGGAAGGAACAATGCTCAATTGAGAAGCCATACTAAAACCGTTGTGAGGCGCGATTTTACTCACGTAGAGTATTGTGTTTCTCGTGACCGAGCAATTCAAATTTCCCGTAACGAATGTAAAATAAAAACAGTATTAAAGTTTTTTAGCAAACGTGTGTTAAAAATTCAGCATAAAGCAGAACATCTCTTTATAGAAGGAAAAAGCTCATATTTTAACGCACGTTGGCTAAAAAACTCCAATACTTTCTTACGACCCGCAAGCCCACCGCAATCAGTTTGTGTAAAATAAAAACGTTAATATACTGGTTAAGAGTTTATTTCAGTAATTTTATATGCAAGAATCGTGTTCAACTTGAAATTCTGGTTAAACGCATGCCTTGTCCAGTGGTCCATTATACCTCCTTTTTAAGAGTTTTAAAATCTCCTTCTAAGAGCCTGTCATGAACCTGTCCTAGGATCTATGAATCATTCAACTACGCATATGGAACATTGCGTTAGAAATACAATTAATTCGGTGTCATAGGTGACCAAAAATTCGTGTTTTAAAGAAGTCTCTTAAGTTTAAAAATCACGCATGTTTATTTTTGCATGGAAAAATTCACGGACACCATCCCATCCGATTAATTGCTCCTTTGTCAATATTCTTGACCAACGCGACCAAACCTTTATTATGGAATCACTCATGAGCAAATTATTAATCCCAAGTGCCTTGCAAAGGCGTTATTAAAGTGTCTCACCATTGAAATATTTACTCTGCTCTGATGGAAAATATTAAAATCAAAGGCTCACCTGAACGCAAGCAACGAAGAAGACAAGCGAGCAACACAGAGTCCAGAACCGCATTTTCACAACCGAAAGAACGTTTTAACCAACACACATAAGAAATACTCCCAGCAGATAGGTCCGTGTGACCATTTTTTGGACTGAGAGTAAATGGATCTAGCTTAAAGTTATGGGGCTAGAGAGTAAATGGATGTAGCTACTTTTGATTAAAAATAGCGAATTTTACACTATCGGCGACACGTCCTGCACTGAACACTGGGGATGGCGCCTTGCACGCTAATGTCAGCCGCGGACGAATCGAAAAATGTTGTACGTGCTGTTTTTATAAGATTTTTGTACCGCCACTTCAATGCGGAAAATCGTGCTCTCATTATGAGTACTGTCCTAGTCAGCTGTCAGCATCATTGGAGCTCAAAACGTAGAAAACACCATTGGGTACTGCTGCATAACTGTGCATGGTATTTGAATCAGTGAGTTCGAAAACACCAACTCGGGTTTTTTTTCGATTTTCACTTTTTTGCGGTTCAGTAACACCTATGGATGGAGGCATCTGCACGCACAAGGAAATTTCGAAATTGCAATCGGAAGTGCTCGAAACAGCGGCAGGAAAAGGGAAGAATCGAAGTATTTCATTGGAAATACCAATTTTTGGCCATTTCAAGGGAAACGTGTAACCATCCGATTTTCCGGTTCATTTTTTTCGGTTCAGTATACCTTGTACCAACAAGTTATATAAATATTCAAGCATTATTCAGGTCAAAAAATATAAATTTTTCAAGGCAGACTATGAAAAATCAGTATCTGAAAGTCGGTGAGAACGAAAACACACCAACTCGGGAATTTTTAAACGCTTAATTCTCTGTTATCAAACATGGTGTATCGATTTCAACTTGGTGCTTTACAAAGTCTCCAAGTACTTGTCCTTTGGCACGAAAAATGTTTTTCTTAAACTATCTTCTTCGCCCGCTGCGCTGTTTTAGGTGTTTCCTGAACAATTTTTTTTTCCCGAGTTGGTGTGTTTTCGAACTCACTAATTCATTTATCATCGGAGAAGAACGTAAACGCTCTCTTTTTATGAACTGTTCATTGAGAAATTTTCTAAATTTATGTTATCAATATTACTTTTATGAACTATTTATTGAGAAATTCACTAAATTTATATTATCGATATCAATTCCAATAATCAGCCCGCTAGTCTCTAACGGCGCGAGAGGGATGTTGTCTCTCGGCCGATGAAATGTCTATAACAAGACTCAATGTGACTTACATAAATAAAAGTAGATTCTCGGTTGGTACTTGCGACAGTAAATACCGTAAGTAAAACAAGCAGCCGGTTCCAACGTTTAGACGTTGGAGGAGCGTTCACTAAACCAAGTCGTGAATGTTATTATTTTTTTTATCTTTGTATAATCACTTCACAAAAATTACAAAATCCAATTGTTGCAAGTACTGTTAATGCAATGATTAATTTCAATATAATCATTCTACCGGTGTGGTGAATATGAACCTTTTTATTGATCGGCGAGGAGCAGTTATTCTACATTCCATTGCCTTGTTAAAAGTTAGTCTCTTTATTCGAAAGCTGCACGATGGTATAGTTCCCAAATACGTTTTCCACGAATCAAATAAAACGAACGGACGAACGCTTACCCAAAGTACAGCGTACTAGAGTTTATGTTCTTACAGATCGATACATTAATCAATTTAAATGTGTCAAGATAAATGTGTATTATTCGACAAGATAATTGCATAGTCCCTGAAATGTGTGTTGCTTAAATGCGCGATTGAAAGCGAACCTCCAGTTGAGTAGGTATATCTATCTCTAAACAAGGTGGAGAAATGGGGCTGGGTCTACACCATTACACGGGGAGACAAAGCCAAGAAATACCAAAAATTAAAATCAGAGTCAAAAAATAATTTTTTTAAATAATTGCTATCTTTAAAAGTCTACTCATTCTTTTTCGGCTTAATCGTATTGTACCTATGTGCACATAGGTATTATCTGCCCGTGGGCAGATAATGTGACGGCGAAACTTCAAACCAGTTACTTCTTTAGCGGCGTTTTAAAAGCTCGATTTTTATTTAAAATTCATAACAAAGAAATTAACCAACATCATTTTGTTATGTTTTCACCAATTTTATTTGCAGGGATAACACTTTTTTTAAAAAAAATATCGTAAGAGAATATTTAGTATCATCGAATCGCATTTAACAGGCTATCGTCTGGAATCAAATCATTTAATGCGGCTGTTTTGAAATCGGTAGTTATCCTTAACGAAGAGATGGCACCTTAACTAACTCAAATAAGAAAATGTTCACACATTTTTTATGCAGCACTTATTATTTTCAATTAATTTATTCATGATGACATAACATAAAAATATAGTCATAAAATATATCTTCCCCTGGCGGGATTCGAACATACTTGACGATCGTTCGCTCTAGAGTCGAGCGACGTAACCCCTCGGCCATTTCGTCGCTCCTCTGACGTAAGGGCGTATCTCAATTTTCACGTGAGCCCTGAAAAGCATGGGGTTATATGAAGAACAGGGCTCACGTTGAAATTGAGATACGCCCTTACGTCAGAGGGGCGACGATTTGTCCCACGATGCGGGCGATTAACATCAGCCGACATTCTATCATGGAGTAATGTATATGGGTCATGTTATATAGTGAATGGGTACTTTGTACCCAAAGATTTTTTTAGCAAAACGACGGCATGTATTTGAAGGAACTTCGAAGCAGCAATGAAATAATACGTACTTTGCTGAGTTTCAAGACGTAAGAATAAAAATTTATCAAAGACAAGCCTACCAGGATTACATAAAGTTGACAAGATAGGAGAAAAAAGGTGGTAATGGCAACTAAAAAACATTGAGAAAATAGGTATTGCTTCCCGCCGCAAAAAATGGCGACGATACCCATGGGGCAGCGTGGGCCTTACCAATGGTATAACATTCAAACGGCCGATGGAACACGTCGGGAAAGAGCGTACACTTCTAACGTGGTGAACGCTCAAATTGATTTTTAAAAAAAAGTCATCAGTAGGAGTGATGCCAATCATGTCTGCTTGACAATGAGGTGTGCTGACTTTGATGAATTGAAATCAATGGAATGGCAATAAAAAAAAAAAAAAAAAAAAACTAATTAGCCAAAATGTGTCAACTATTGGTAATTGCTCAGCGATGGGGCTCATAATGCTATTACAATGAATAACATTTGTTTGCGAACTCACTCGCAAAAAGGTTTATTATTTCTGAATAATTACAGCTCCATCACGAGCCGTTCGCGAACACATCACGCTATAACCAGCACGCAAAAATTGAATTTTGGTTTTCCAAGTAGGTTACCAAATTGGAAGTATTCAAGATTCAAAGGCCAGTCGTTGCATCATTTTCAACGTATTAGATCCTGGCCACGCTTAAAGCTTTATAACTGAAAGGTTGTATTCGATCCTTCACTTACGTAAAATTAACCTCCTCACTTATTGTTAGTCCGTCTTCCTGGCCAATGTCAATTTCTTCTTTTTTTTTTAATAATCTTAAAGTTTCCTTAAAGTACATTGGACTTTTGTATTAAGGGAAATCTACATGTATCCTCTTAAGGTTAATATATGAGCTGTTGAAACAACGAGCTCATTCTTCATTAATCTTTCTATGCATTTTAATTGATTTCAAATCCTTCAATCAAATGTCAAAAAAAAATTGCACAAGAATTAGATCAATATGTCACATTTTTTTTAAAAGGAGAGGTATCGACAAGAGCCGTTTTTGGGCCCTTCTGAGCCGATTCATACTCTACGATCATTTGTTCATTGAAGGTCTAGTTCAGTCATTTCCCGTCTCTTCTTAGGTTTAATATTGGCCTGAACATGGGTCTGAATTTAGCGAAATATACAAATTGATGATCGAATGCCAAAAAATTTACATTTTTCGCTAAAGTCAGCCTTGAGACCGTCATTCAGGTCAATATTAAACCCGAGAAGAGACCGGAAATAGCCTTATTATGATGCATTCCGTGAAATATTCACATTTAATGAGCAAAATACCGTTGAGTTGAGGAAATTCAGATGAGGTGGGCCCAAAATTGACCCTTATCGATACCCCTCTTTCCTCATCATTTTGATTTATTTGGATCGTGTTCAAAAGAAAGGAACCTGACTTTTCAGCTACCGGCAAATTTAACCGGGCAATTTAATTTTACGAGAGAACATGTGTGCAGATTCCTTTGAAAATGTTGAGGAACTTGCATCGCACTACGGAGAAAATTCACTGGAATTTGCCCAAAAATCCGCACAACCGTTTTCATGTAAAAAATTAGATTTCCCAATTGAATTTGGCCATAGCTGATGTGGCTTGATTCCTATTTGTTCAACGAGGTCATTTCATTTGTTCCTTTCTATTTGCACATTATATTGACACTTCCGATCACAATTAGCTTAAATTGTTGCGAAGCCGTTTTGTTTTGTCTACGCGAGCGCGCCAGTATGGTTTGTTCCGTCAGAATTAGGGTTCTTTCCCTCTGATGTCGCTTTTCCTGCACCAAGCTGTCGACGTTTAAATCTTTTAAGCCATCGTAGAGCAACTTTCAATAACGATTTTTTGTTTTTGACGTTCTGATGCCAGCCTGTCACTTTGCAGCGGCAGATCGGGCATTTGAAAATCTCCATGTGGAGCATTGATATTGCTTTCATCCTTCTGGCACATGTCAAACATACTTCGTGACCGCATGTCTCCAATTCGGTGTTTTTCTCCCGTTCGCGACATACGAAGCAAACTGTGGGTTGAAAATAAGCACAGTAAGTACAAAGTGCTGTGTAAAGGTTGTAGTGCTGGTCTATGACGAAGATATCTTGGTTGGCCTAGCCTTACCAAAAAGTGGAATAAAGAATCATACATGTAAGAAAGAAAGAAAATAAGTTAAAATTTGAGAGCTAAAATTTTTTTTTGATCCACCTATTCTGTGTGTCAAACCGGACTTCCGTCATACGAAACTTTCAGTTTGACAACGCTAATAGTATGATCGCTATGGAATAAGGAACACAAGTTCATTCGACCCATTTTACGTGTTCGTCAAACCGGACTCCCCGGAGGAACGGTAGTTCATTTGATTGAACTTTTTGTTTGTCTGCGATATAGGACAAATGAGTAGGATGTAGGCAAAGTTAAGAAGCATTCTGTCCTTCACAGAGAAAAAAACTTCGTGCATGGGACCCGAAGTCAAGGTCATATGGATCTCTGAAGTTTTCTGATCACGCATCCGAAAACTTGAGGTCGAGCCGCCGAAGTTCGGGTCAGACATCAAAGCACTTCGGTATGTACCGGAGGACTTCAGATGTGTGACCCGAACCCTTCTGTATGTATCGAAGTACTTCAGATGTCTGACCCGAACTTCGGCAGCTGGACCTCAAGTTTTTAGATACGTGATCCGAAAACTTCAGAGATCCATATGACCTCAACTTCGAGTCCCACGCACGAAGTTTTTTTCTCCGTGTTAGATTCGTATAACTCTTGATTCTACAAATCTACATCGGCAAATATGTAAAAATTATTATTTCGTATGCATAGACTAACCTCTTTCATCGTCGTCGGAACATGAATCATCAAGTGGATCTGGATCAGTTTCAGGTATCTCTTGTTCTTCAGCTGTTGAAAAAATTTTCGAGTCGTATACATATGGTTGCTAACGGAATCAGTAAAAGAATATACAGATACTACTCTTAGTTTACTTTTTTTTTTATTTTTCCATCAAATGATTATACTTTTCTTCTTTCCAGATTACCTTTAAAATTGGGAAGGATCTTAGATGTTTGTTTTCACTCAAAGCACTACGCACTGTGGGCCAGATCGTGTCCGTAGCGGCGCGAAATGCAATTTTTCGAAATTTTTTTTTCCACATCAAAGCTATCTTAATCGATGCTCAGATACCTACTGATAACGAAATTACATGGGAATATCTAAAATATTCATTATATCTGCGGTTTCCACGTAGATAGATATGCAGCTTGTGGAATGTGATGAACCCAGATTTCTGCAACCTGAGGCGCGCGTTGTATACTCGCTTATTTCAAGGTGCACTCGTGAACCTCAAACCATTATATGCATCTGACTGGTAAACTCCATTGCATGACGAGTATTTTCGCTCTTGCAGATCCGAAAAATATTGATTTTTAGCTCCAGGGCATGAGATCAAAGTTGCCCCAAAAATAAGCCTTAAAAAATGAATTTTTCAGAATATTGTGGACTGGGAAAGTGTCATTGCGGTTCGTTGCGCGGTTCTTTCTGGTATTTTTAGAAAGCATATATTCTAGAGATACCATATACCAAAGCACAAACGGTACAAACCGGTACAACCATATTTTTTGGATGCTTATTTGAGGTGACCTCCAATTTCCGTGAAAATCAGAATTAGAGGTTTTAAGGAACTACGTAACACAGTAAAGCGGCCAATGAAATATTTCAACACAAATTCATGTTTTAAGGGTTTTTAAGGTTTCTAATAGCATTTCTCGCTCTTGCGATATTTTAGGGTGGAAGGAGGGGGAGGGGGAGGCCGACCAAAATCAGACAGTCAAAAATTTGTTATGGTTAACAATTTTCTTGAGCTCAGTAAATAATGATAATTTTTTTACATCCGTTCACGCATTCAGCCCAAATAGGACTGGTTTTAAACCAATTTGGCAATGAATATGAACATTCTACCATCACATGGCACCTAAGTTTAGAGTGAGTCGACCGTCGCTGACACCAATATAACTGCTGAAATTTCAATTTCATTGTTGGACTGAAAGTAATTTAATATCGTATGATTGAAGTCACTGAAATAACTAAATATTGACTTCTTTAAATACGACTATGCCTATTTTAGTGTTACATCCCTCCTAAAAGCTATTGTCATTGTGTGAATAATGTGTTATTTTCGGTAAGTAACGGTATCCTGAGCTGTGTACGATAGGGTGTAGCGAAAAAAACTTTTTTTCGCGCATGACATTCGCTACCCCTGGAAAGTATGTGGTTGGTGCAGATCCTCCTCTCCCTCGAAGATATCATCCTCAAGCACGCAAGATTGCATAAAGTACAGTTCAACAGTGAAGTTGAAATTTCAGCTGTTATATTGGTGTCAGCGACGGTCAATACTCACTCTAAACTTAGGTGCCATGTGATGGTAGAATTTTCATATTCATTGCCAAATTGGTTTAAAACCAGTCCTATTTGGGCTGAATGCGTGAACGGATGTAAAAAAATTATCATTATTTACTGAGCTCAAGAAAATTGTTAACCATAACAAATTTTTGACTGTTTGATTTTGGTCGGCCTCCCCCTCCCCCTCCTTCCACCCTAAAGTATCGCAAGAGCGAGAAATGCTAT
Source organism: Bemisia tabaci (assembly GCF_001854935.1). NCBI lineage: Eukaryota > Metazoa > Arthropoda > Insecta > Hemiptera > Aleyrodidae > Bemisia > Bemisia tabaci. The sequence continues at coordinate 5,490,342 of NW_017547161.1, forward strand.
TAGAAACCTTAAAAACCCTTAAAACATGAATTTGTGTTGAAATATTTCATTGGCCGCTTTACTGTGTTACGTATAGTTCCTTAAAACCTCTAATTCTGATTTTCACGGAAATTGGAGGTCACCTCAAATAAGCACCCAAAAAATATGGTTGTACCGGTTTGTACCGTTTGTGCTTTAGTATATGGTATCTCTAGGATATATGCTTTCTAAAAATACCAGAGAGAACCGCGCAACGAACCGCAATGACACTTTCCCAGTCCACAATATTCTGAAAAATTCATTTTTTAAGGCTTATTTTTTGGGCAACTTTGATCTCATGCCCTGCAGCTAAAAATCAATATTTTTCGGATCTGCAAGAGCGAAAATACTCGTCATGCAATGGAGTTTACCAGCCAGATGCATATAATGGTTTGAGGTTCACGAGTGCACTGTGAAATAAGCGAGTATACAACGCGCGCCTCAGGTTGCAGAAATCTGGGTTCATCACATTCCACAAGCTGCATATCTATCTACGTGGAAACCGCAGTTATAATGAATATTTTAGATATTCCCATGTAATTTCGTTATCAGTAGGTATCTGAGCATCGATTAAGATAGCTTTGATGTGGAAAAAAAAATGTCGAAAAATTGCATTTCGCGCCGCTACGGACACGATCTGGCCCACAGTG
>NW_017547161.1:5491193-5594161 GCF_001854935.1 Bemisia tabaci
AAGGGGGGTCCGGGTGGACTCCCCTGGAAAATTTTCAAAGAAGTGGCCTCTCCCAGATTGAAGAAGTAGGTTTAGTATAAAATTTGCGCCTTATTTGAAAGTTGAAAATTGACGAACAATACTTCTTTTACAGAAAAATTTGAGTTTAGTATATGGCGCATTTATTGTTGCAGTATTGAGTAACCTTTGATTTAGCAGATTTGGTTAAATAGTTCTGAAGTTCTGTCTTGACACCATTGCAGCAATTTTTTAGGAGCACTTTTTTTTCTCTTTTCCCCCTTTTTTTGCTCCAGGGGGGGGGGGGCATGCCACCATGACCCCGGTCATGGGAGTCGTACGGGCTATATAGACATACCGTCCGTTCCGGGCTCAGAGGCCGAAAGTTCCAGGCGTACCAGCCCGGGGAGTCGAGGCTACGGTCCCAGAATCTGGAATTTCCGGCCTCTGAGACCGGAACGGACGGTATGGCTATATAGCCCGTAAGTAGGGTTATATTATAACTATATGGAGTGAGACCAGAGTTTGTAACATTTAGCGTCATGTTCGATGCTTCGCGAGATCGCTCTGAACGTTGGAACTTAAGAGCTCCTGATCCATACACTGAATAAAAAAGTTATGGGCTATATAGACATACCGTCCGTTCCGGGCTCAGAGGCCGAAATTTTCGGGCGTACCAGCCAGGGCAGTCGAGGCTATACGGCCCCAGCATCTGGAACTTCCGGTCTCTGAGGCCGGAACGGACGGTATGGCTTACAGCCCATAACTTTTTTATTCAGTGTATGGATCCGGAGCTCCAGTGGCGTGCGGTCCGGATAAGCAAGGCAAGCACTGCTTGCCCAAAGATTTCTAAAGTAAAAAGAAAATTACACCTATTAAATGTTTTACATTTTAGCAAATATAATTTATTATATGCGTTCAGTAAGTAAATTGCATTAAAAACAGAAAGAGAGGGAGACAGAAATACGCACAGAGCCACCAAAGTAGGAAAGCAGAAGAGCGGATGGAGGTGGCGCANTTGTTAACCATGACAAATTTTTGACTGTCTGATTTTGGTCGGCCTCCCCCTCCCCCTCCTTCCACCCTAAAGTATCGCAAGAGCGAGAAATGCTATTAGAAACCTTAAAAACCCTTAAAACATGAATTTGTGTTGAAATATTTCATTGGCCGCTTTACTGTGTAACGTAGTTCCTTAAAACCTCTAATTCTGATTTTCACGGAAATTGGAGGTCACCTCAAATAAGCATCCAAAAAATATGGTTGTACCGGTTTGTACCGTTTGTGCTTTGGTATATGGTATCTCTAGAATATATGGTTTCTAAAAATACCAGAAAGAACCGCGCAACGAACCGCAATGACACTTTCCCAGTCCAGAATATTCTGAAAAATTCATTTTTCAAGGCTTATTTTTTGGGCAACTTTGATCTCATGCCCTGCAGCTAAAAATCAATATTTTTCGGATCTGCAAAAGCGAAAATATTCTCCTTTCAATAGAATTACAAGGTCGGATGATAAGATTGCATTTTTCGGTTCGATGATTGTGTTTTTCCCCCCTTTTTTATTAGCACAAGATCCTCCTTTTTATCGAGCAATTTCTTCAGCTTTCGACGTCCAAAACCTACATTTAGACATTTTTGCCGGTTTTTTTGACACAAAATTTGAAAAGAACAGATCAAATTACCCTAGGCATCATCATGTTTTGAACGATATGCCTGATCTAGCGGGCGTTATCAATTAAGCGCCGCTACGGACACGATCTGGCCCACTGTGCTACGCCACGCGTAAGCGTGGTTTAATCAACCATATCTTTTGGAGCAGAAATCCCGAACCCTTAAAAACCAACGACTGAAATCGAATCCCAATCTAATGAGTTTGCCATTAGTTCGAACATTCATTGTTGAGTAGATCATGGTGTGCATTATGCAACACGTTATTGTTTGGGATCATGGACAGAATTTCAGACTGTCTAGACGTGCCTTCCGGTGGAATTCTCCTTAATCAAGTCTTTTAATTTACCTGCTAAGTATCTTTTGTGTGCGATGGACCCATTTTAGACTTTTCCGATCCAATTAACCGTCTTTTTCCCCGAGCAATTTTACATAATTTACCAAATCATGCTGGGCAAAAACCGAGGCAAAATTTTACGATACGCTAATCGATCGATCAACCCTTGTATTTCTCCTAAGCGCTCGTTAGATTTGCCAAGGGTGTAAATCCCTCGACCAATTTTTTGAAAAGATGAGCTTACCTATAAGTAATTCTGCCAGCCGGTCTACGATTTCATGTGCTCCCATTCCTAAACGCCCCCTCTGTGGCGAATAAGGCCTTAAATCTCTTCTTACCCACACCATCCTACGGGACCATTCACCTGCAAGAAAAAATCAGTCTAATTTAGGTCTCATCCAACTAGCTCGAGCCTTAGAACAAATGCATGCTTCAATTCGATAGAATCAAGTTTTAGGGCATAATATGAATGGAGACTGCAGAAAGAACACTTTGGAATACTTGAGGGCCCCGTACTCATATCAAATGGCTGCGCATTAGATATCGGAAGACGAGGATGGAGGAAGCTACACATCGCTTTTCTTGCCTTTGCAAAATGAGAACAGGATGCAACTATTTGTACTCCTCGGATTTCTGTGTTGCATACACACAAAAGTGAAGGAGCTCTCACTTTTCTTGCTCTTATTCTTGATTGCTTCGGTTTTAAACGGACTGAGACGTGCTCAGTGAGAAATAGGAAGGCGAAGAAGAAGGACAATAATAATTAGAAAGTATAATGGAGAGGATGAAGTAGAATAGGTAGGAGGTAATGAAGAAGAGAGTATAAGAAGGACAATGAGAAGAAGACAAAAAGGGAGTGGAAGTAGAAGAGGAAGAGTGTGAAGTAGAAGAAAATATCGTTTCCTGTAACTTTTTCCACTGCTTCTCCTTTAATCAAGAGGCCTAAATCTCGCCTCGAGCCAAAATACAATTGAATCAAGAGTATTTTTTCTTGTCAAATGTTTTATGAGTCTGAATTCTGGATCCAAGCGACTTTTTTCCAGCGCACCCTCTATCTATTAATGGCTTACACCGTGCCAGTAGCGATTCCAGCAGGTTGGCAACACTGTTAATACTCTATTTGAATAATAAATAGATTAGGCAGCCTGTCTAACTTAACATACATTCAAATAGAGAAAAAAAAACGTTGCCAATTGAATCAGTGAGGACGAAAGCACACCAACTCGAAAAAAGGGAAATCTTCAAGACGCACACAAAAATGCACAGTAGGTGAGGAAGGTATAGTCTCAGAACAAGATTTTTGGTGCCAAGACACAGGTACTTAAGGACACTATGAGTCCAAGTTGGAAGAGATGCGCCAACTTCAATGACCTGCATAAAAATTGTCTATCTCTTATTAAAATTGAGCATTTTTGAGCAACCGAGTTGGTTTGTTTTCGTTCTCACTGATTCAATCAGCAAAAGTCGCAACTGGCTTACAAAAAGCCCTGGATAGACGATCAAATTCCGAACCAATTCCGATCGAAGTAGACATGCTGATGACTGGTGGTCACCATCTACCATCAAATTTTGACGGGCCGCACCTTTTTGTTCAAAGTAAGATCAGAACGGAGTGCCACCATTCATTATTTCCTAGGCCGCAGGAATCATTTTTGCCAAGTTTTCATTTTAAAATGAAGCAGATGAATAAGTTTAAGACTGATGACTCCCGAAACTTTGATGCTACTTTGATCGGAATTGGTTCGGGAATTTGATCGTCTATCCAGGGCTTAATGCGTGGACAGCCCCTAATCGCGGCGAAAATCGATGGATTGCAAGTTTTACCTGTTTCTGGATCCGTGAGGGCCTCTTTTCGTATTAGGAACGGCATGCGCCCTTTGTAACTCAAGGCGCCTAAAACTGGCATCATAAGGAAGACGAAAGAACTGAGCGACGGCTTTTCCTCCGTCGTTATCATTACACCGGGCTCCGGCTGCACGAACGTAATTCCTGGTTCCATGGTGAATGATGGCGCTTCCTCTTCTGGAGGTGATGGTGGGGGTGATATGAATTCTGGCGGCAGTTGAAATCGCACTCGTCTGACCCTGGTTTTGGTTCGTCTCCCAGATACTGGAGAGGCCTGCTGCACACTTGATGCAGATGATTCTGATGCATTATCCTGTGTGTGGTTGACTGAGAAGAGAAGTTCATTTTGTTCCAAAATTCAAATGTCGTACATCAACACTTTTAAAATAAAGAAATAAGAGAAGTTCAGTTTTATAAACCGTAAACACGGTTGCACATCGGCCGCACTGTTCGGGTCGTGGAACCGTATCCTCGGCTCATGCAACCGGGCTTGTTTTATAGTTCAGTTTGATGGAAGAGTTAGGGGTTAGGTTCCAACCTGGACAGTTCCAATTAATTATGTTACTAACACAAATGTTGCGGTGCTACCAAAATTAATTGGAAATGTCCATTAATTATCCGACAAATTGGGATGGTACAACAAGTTTAGGAAATAATACCTAACACTTTTTTTCCGTGGCCGAAAGTTCGGCCTATATATTCGAAAGAGGCATCAAACTCAAGCTCATTTATTGTTTAATCTAAACCTACATTCCGAATTCCGAAAAGTAGAAAATTCCACTCTCAACATGAATATAAATAAAAATAAAAAAAAGAAGACCCATTAATATGAGCATAACGAATAAGTCAACCATTATTAACATCTCGCATAATATGAATTACTCTATCAAAAGCAACCCTCACATTAGCTGCATAAGTTTGATCATAAAAACCGTTAGAACGGCCGAACGGCAGAGTTCGGAATGTAGGTTTAGATTAAACAATAAATGAGCTTGAGTTTGATGCCTCTTTCGAATTTTAAACGGAATTATTATTAAACATCTTACTTGAGGTTTCTGCTCCATCCGGTAGCTTCTCTTGCGATGCTTTTGATCCAGAATTGTTTGCTCTTGCGCCACTTTGCCCCCTTTTGCGTTGCCAACTCCTGCTGTAATTTCAAATTTAAAAATGCCTAACCTTCATTAGTCTCAGGTGAAGAGCAAACAGCAAGTATTTATGGACAAACTACAAAACAACGTGTCTCAAATTGTGATTTTGTACTTGATCAAGTACGTTTTAACCATACATTGACGCTTGATAATCATTGCTGAGCCTTTCGCGGCAGTTTTCCACGCTTTTTTTAAGAGTACCGTTAATCCTACCACTACTGATAATGTTGCTTCTGCTATGCAGTAGTTCCTCCTAATCTTGGATAATGCACAAAATCTCAAGTCTCCAATTCAATTGGATCAGAAGTTATTAGGTTAGGCCGGGAGGGGCTGGTAACTTTAAATACAGACACCCTGTAAAATAAATGTTGAGGAATTCTCAAAGGGTTGCACCTCATCGATAAGTAAATCGCATCACCGACTTCGTGAGCGGGTATAAATCAGACGACAAGAGCTGGGTGTGACGTCAAACACATTATTACGACACAAAAAATGAATTAGATCAAAGTTGTGAGTGGGGTCAGAGCGAAAAAGTGAACTTTTTCTGATTTTCCACGAAATTGCTTCGCAGCCTACGACACTGCACTTAAAATAATCCAGTTTTCTAGGAAGATTGGAACTGCTTTGCCGCATTAAGAAGTTTTTTCCCCCTGCAACGGCATTGAGAATAGTTATGAAACACCGTGAAGTGAAGAAACTCCCAGCTAAGCATGAGCATGCATTTTTCTTCATACAGAATTGCAAAAAAATGGATCGGAAAATTTTCAAAACTTGTACATTGAGGACTAGGAGTGAATTTTTAAATTTTTTAGAAACCGCTTGCATCGTGCTTCTTAGGCGGTTTTACCCAGATTAGCACTCCCCGTTTGTCTGTATGTGCTGTTAGCAAAAAACCATTTTCAGTAAAATTAAATTGGCGGATTATAAAATGCTCAGTAATTAACGAAAGTAGAGGAATACTCACCGAACGTGTTTCATACGATGCAGAAGCGGTCTAGATCCTTGAAAAAGGGCCGCACCTAGACTTTCTACCGGTCCCAATTCAATCGTTACCTGAAGAGGACATTTTTTGTACGTGAAAACGTTTAAAAGATTTAAATAAAGGTTATCGGACACCAGTAAGTGTCAGCTGATACATAGGTTTAAAAAATGCGCTCCAAAAACACTGCGCACCCTGGGGGTCTTCTAAGGAGATCTGGCAAGCAGATGGTGCGGCATGAAGGGGACGGTAATGGGTCTGTTGCGCTGGGCACAGAATTGCGTTTTGATGCTTGATTCTAGTATATTTGCTAAAAATGATTAGATCTGTCCAAACAGCAACTTTTCAAGTTCAATATTAGCCGGAAAATCGCCCTTCTAAAAGTCGAGTTTTTGACGTCATCCACCGCGGTAATGACACCCTTTGTTTCCTCCACCTTACATTCATCCGAGTTTCACATTGAACAACTAATGCAAATGTGCGTCACGCTGACTGATGAAAGCAAGGTGGAAGAAACCAAGGGTGTAACTACCAAGGTGGATGACGTCAAACACTCGACTTATCCAGGGACGATATATCTCCGTTAATATTGGACGTAGAAAGTTGCTGTTTGGACGGATCTTATTATTTTAAGCTGATCCACAAGAATCAAGAATCAAAACAAGATTCTGCAACCAGCGCCATTCACCCATTTTCGGTAAAGGCATATTGCCGGAGGTTTTTTAGGTAAACTATTGAACACTGAAAAAATACATTGGATCTAGAGTCCAGACTCTTGAAAACATTGACAAGAAAAAATACTCTTGATTCAATCGGATTTTTCCTTGAATCAAAACGAAATCCGCTTAAATTAAGAGGCTTGGTTCTTGATTAAAGCTAGATTCTGATTGAATCAAGATTCCTTTTTCTTGTCAATGTTTTCAAGAGACTGGACTATAGATCCAATGTGTTTTTTTCTCCAGTGAAAATCTAAGAGTGAATTCGGCGCCGGAGTCTGTATAGTGCCCGAAAGCCCAAAGTGGTATCACTGCGCAACTGACCCATTCTTCTATTTCATTAATTTATTTCGTTTTGACTTTTGTTTAATTTGTGTCGAATACCTTATAATATTGATTGTAGTTGTATGGCATTAAGGTTTCTTGTTCAGTAAGACTCATAATGTCGCGCTGAGTCTCCTTAACAATCACCAGTCACTGAAATTTCCACCTCATAAACCAATTTTCTTTTTGCGTGGAGGTTAATTTTAAACCAAGCAGTGGGTACTATCGTGTTCAGCACAACCTTCACCATGGATCTTTTAGGTAACATACAAGCCCTAGCCCCTACTCAGAGAAAACACTCAACACGAAGTGTTTTTTAATACAGGAAGTAAAACACAAAATAACCCAAGCCTTCGTTTGACTCTGGGGTTTACCAATCTTTCCATTGTTTTTTTGCGTTGAATCTACCGCAAATTCTGCTAAAATCAACTAAAAATTTAGGTTGGTTTGTGTTTCACTGGCTATAGTAACACAAGAACACAAATATTTTTTTCAGTGCGATTTCCGATCTCAAAACCACTATCGCAGATGTTTTCCCATCAAAACGTTTTCTGTTCTCCTACTAGAAAGCACACTAGCGATTCCTGCCCATAAAATTGAGGGAAACTGAATTGGTGCGAGGGGGAAGGGTCCGACACCGATTTTTTTTTTCGATTTTTAGATTTTTTCGAAATCGATTTTAAAACACTTAAAAATCCAGGTTCGGCTCCAAAAATATAACTACTACTACTAAAGCTGAGCTTGAAATGAAACTCGGGATTCACAGAACCTAGACCTTATGTGATAGATTAACGGAGGAAACGATTTGTTTTCAATAATTCGGTTTCGACTCACAATCGACCTCGAACTATCGATCCGATTTTATCGATTTTTTGGCGCGAAAAATCGATTAGAAATCGCCATCCCTAGCCTTAGTGTCTCGCATGGCCTCGGTTCCGAGTGAACTCTACTAGGAGCGGATTCGAAATTCAAAGACTCACCGGAATGCAAGCCACGAAGAAGATGAGCAAGTTCAGCAAAACCCAGAATCGCATCCTCACAACCGAAAAAGGGTACGAATATGAAACTACGCACGATTTCCGAACTGGATGTCTGAGTCTGTGCATCCTCCTTCGACTGAAAGTAAATGGGAAAAAATTACTTCGAACTGAGAATCACGGGTACTTGATTTATGCGTCATGATTTGCATTTAATAATGAAAGATACCAATTCGCTCATGGAAAGTCGACGTTGAACATACATTTTATTTTTAGTTTTTCTTTCATTTTTTACCTCATCGATCCACGCAAGTACCACGTTCCAAAGGGTGTATGAATTGTGTAATTTCCCAGCAACTCTCGAAAACCTTTCTGCCCTATTTTTTTCCCCATTCCATTAGGTTCCCGTAGACTTTTTTTGACGGTCGAAGCCCGCATAGATAAAGCAACCGATGGTGAAACTCACAAATTACGTGTTTCGGTTCGCGAAACTGTAGACTTTCCGGTATGCCCTATTTTTAAATGGAGAGTTACTCGACGCGCATCCTGACAAACTTGCATGAACTTGCTCCTCCTTGTTGGAGGCAAATTCTGAAAAAATTCAAGTGACGATGTCGATTTGTTCATCCTCAAAAAAATAAAGTAGGAACGGAGATTTTTAAACACGTGGAACGATGTACTTGGTTTGGGAGTTTCATCATCGATGCATATGTTCAGTCAATAATCATGGGCATTTCAAAGGAGGGTGTGGATTCAATCGACATGAGACGATCGAAAAGTAAAAACGTAAACCGATTGTCGTGATCCAATTGACACCGAATCGACTGACAAAATTCGATCGATTTGCAGATTTGTCGACCGATTCACGAATGGGTCAGTTGTGCTGGTCGCAGAATCGTGTTTTGACGCTTGATTCTGGCAGATGCTTAAAACATTAAGATCTATTCAAACGGAAACTTTCTACGTTCAATATTAACCGAGATGTCGCCCTTTGAAAAGTCGGGTTTTTTACGTCATCCACCGCGGTAGTGACTCCTTTGGTTCATTCGGGTTTCAAGTTGAATATCCAGTGCTAATGTGCGTCACACCGACTGATGAAAGCAAGGTGGAAGAAATCAAGGATATCACTACTGCGGTGGATGACGTCAAAAACCCGACTTTTCAAAGGACGATATCTCGGTTATTATTGAACGTAGAAAGTTGCAGTTCAGACATATCTTATTATATTTAGCTAATCTACAAGAATCGAGCATCAAAACACGATTCTGTGACCAGCGTAACTGACCCATTTATCAATCTGTTCCTCGGGTTCATCGATCGATTCTCAGATTTTTCGATCTGTTCACGGGTTTGTCGATTGACTATCGGTTGTCGATCGAATCACGTCCATCGGTTCACGCTTATATTTTTCGATCAATTCATATCGATCGAATCCATACCCTCCTTGGCCTATGTGGTAGCCCCCTTCCTTCACCAGGGCCTCCACGGCTCTGATACCGAGGCCTGGTCCGGAAGTAAGGCCTTGTCTCCACGGGACGTTTTCATGGGATTTGTCCCAAGTTCGAATCGCAGGAATGAAACCTCTAGGATTTTTCCCAGTTACCGTCTCCACGGGACGAGGTTCATACGGCACTGCGACTAGTTTGCGCGGGAAGATAGCTTAGTTAAAGTCGAGTATTTAACCGGGATTAAAAAAATAATTGCACGCAATTGACAATTCGACACATTATTTTAACTAAACAAACACGAACAAAGGAGTAATCAACAAAATATCGCCCAGTTCATTTACACTTCCTCTTCCTCTCTCAGTGGGTCAGATGGGTAAAATGACCATACTTGGTACGGGGAAAAATATTGATTAACTCAATATTTTTCCCAACTTCGTAAGTTGGATTTTTCCCTAGGACAAATGTTGTGAAACGGCCCGGGCGGAGACTAAGCCTAAGGTGGAACAACGGACGGCGACGCGCTTAAAAATAGAGGCCACGAGTATCCGCAAACAAAGATTAACCGATCGTAGTGCTCCAATCGACACCGATTCGATTGACAATATTCGATCAATTCACGGGTTTGTCGATCTATACTTGAGTTTGTCGATCGATTCACGAATTTGTCGATCGATTCTCAGATTTTTCGATCTATCCACGGGTTTGTCGATCGAATCGTCACGGTTGTCGATCGAATCACGTCAATCGGTTCACGTTTATATTTTTCGATCAATTCATGTCGATCGCATCCGTACCTTCCTTACCTGTTTAGTGTTTATGTGCTGGCTCCCTTCTTTCGCCGGTGCTCTAATACCGAGGTCCGGTCCGGGAGGAAGGTGGAAAAGCGGACGGCGACGCGCCTAAAAATAGAGGCCGTGAGTATCCGCAAATAAAGCGGGAGGAATTATCGCCGAGACCCGATGGTGCGCGTAATTCGGGGGAATAATTCGCGACGGGCGGGTGGCGCGGACACGTGTTTACACGGACAATCGTAAATTACACGAAGCATGCATTAAAGTATGATCCGCGTGACAATAAACATAAATTCCGCGAGCCGCCGAGCCCGGCACGGAATCCGCTCCTCCGATGACTCATACAATTAAATCTAATTATAGGTCCTTCGGCCTAGGTGTGCGCCCCACGGCCCACGCTCCTGGTGAACTTTCGCAGATTTTTGCCACGCGCTTCCTCACCTCGTCTAAGATAATATGGACCGCGTTAAGCAAAAAGGAACCAAGCCATATCAGCTATTGCCAAAATTAAGTGGGCAATCACATTTTTATAAAAGAACGGTTTTGAGGATTTTTGCGCAAATTTTAGTAAATTTTCTGCATAGCACGGAGAAACTTCACTAAACTTGCCAATGGTTCGGCGAACGTCCTCTTGTTAAAAATTGAATTACCCAGTTAAATTTGGGAATAGCTGATGTTCCTTGGTTCCTTTCTGCGAAACGCAGTCCATATATTCTTAAACCCCAGCGGACGGATCGTTCAAATTGATGAACAAAAGTATAGACAAAGAAGACAAAAGGGATATGAAGAGATCCTATTGGTGAAAGCGAGTGGTGCAATGGACAAAGAAGGTAGATAATAGACTACCTCCTAACGGCAACCCACGTGAGAACCTTCAGTTAGTCCATCATGTACCCCCTTAGTCTAAAGGAACCAACCATTTCAACTAGGTAATAGGATCGCTACATACTTGTTATGTCTTTCGCTTTGTCTATTAATTTCAACAATCAGCCCTCGGCTTTGATAATAATCTAAGAAATGTAATCGGAACGTAAAATTTGAAGATCAAAGCAATGATGGTCGATAAGCAACCGTTGAGGATAAAAATATGACAGATAATAAAGTGTAAACTAGATTAGAGTCTTTAAGGACGAATTTTCGCGAGTGGATTTGATTGACTTTTTAGGACAATCCTAAGGTAGAACTTTTTTCCCCCGACCCAATCCACTGGTCCGTTGAGATCATCAGCAACCGCTGTCACATGTTTTTGTATGTTTGTATTGTAATTAGTATGATATTTAATATCGTGCATTTAGTCGTGTTGCATTGGCCCATTAGGGTGGCCCACAAAAAATGAATTTCGGAAATTTATAGCCGTAACCCCCTAAAACCCCCATCGGTTACAGCATGTACAAAAACACGGAAAATGAAATTTGGGGTCCATCGGACAAAATTAACCCGACGCGCAGTTGCCATTTATCCCCGCACAAATAGCGAATTTTTACTGTTTTTCAGTAATTTTTCGCTCCCAAAAAATAAAGTCGGAGGGATCTGCAAATTAAACAGAGGGCAAAATTAGTTCATAAACTACACCCTAGTGAAGTTTTGGACCCCCTCTATGCTTTTGACCCGACGCGCGGTTGCCATTTTCACGCATGAAAATAGTGAATTTTTGACTGTTTTTGATGATTTTTCCTTCTCTATAAATTAACGTTACAGATGCCTAAATTGTAATCAGAGTGTGAAATTAGTAGCTAAGATGCTCCCAATGCTCCCGTTCTGATAATTTTGACACGCTGCGACGTTGCCATTTTTCTGAGCAAAATCGTGAATTTCGACACTATTCATTATCATCTCTCTAGACCTAACAAAAAACTCAGGAGCCATCGAAAAAGTGCGCTAAAACACGGTGATTATACCATGAGTATCTTTTTTGAAAATTTGGACCCTGTAAAATGTTTTAGTCGGCGTGAAGTTACCACTTAGCAAAAGTGGTTGACGGTAATAGTCAATTTTCATACGTTAGTGCGCCTTCAATTACATTTGATACCGTGCAATACTTTCGTGGTGGAATAGTTGCATTGGCACCTACAAACCTAACAGGGATACTTCACTCATTGCGCAATGCATGCAGTATCCCTGTTAGGTTTGTAGGCGCCAATGCAACTATTCCACCACGAAAGTATTGCACGGTATCAAATGTAATTGAAGGCGCACTAACGTATGAAACTTGACTGTTACCGTTATGGTGTCAGGGGGTATTCTTTAACGAGGAACTTGAATCTCAACTCAAATTTTTAAAATTCAAAAATCCAAAATGGCAGAAATTGCCAAAAATGTTATCTTGAGACTTTCGAAATCTAAGACGGTTGACTGCCCGACCGGTCAGGCAGTAAGTTAACTTTACGCCGAGTAAAAAATTTTACAGGGTCCAAATTTTCAAAAAAGATACTCATGGTATAATCACCGTGTTTTAGCGCACTTTTTCGATGGCTCCTGAGTTTTTTTTTTAGGTCTAGAGAGATGATATTGAAATAAGTCGAAATTCACGATTTTGCTCAGAAAAATAGCAACGGTGGAGCGTGTCAAAACTATCAGAGTCCATGGCACCGGGGCCCGTGCCGCTCATAACACACTATTTCAAATTCACATTTAACCCTTGTCTCGGGAAGAAAAGTGAAAAATTTAACCTCAAAATTTCGTAAAAGGTGAAAAATCTTTCTAAAACACGCTGAGGCAATGTAGAACTCATTTTACTTCTTTGCGGGTTTCTATCTATTTTTAAGATTTTTTGTGAAGAATGATATTTTTGCAACTGTGTGCTCTTAAGTTTTAGATAATAAAAATTATTCTTTTGGTGGTAAGGGGACCGGGGGGAGGTAGGAAGTCATTGGGCCCGGATCAAAAAATTGGCACTAGGGCCCGAGGTGGGATGTGGCAGGCCTGCGTTCAAGATACATTGATATCTGGGATAGGCTAGGATTGCTATTATCCAATTGGACAACATTTTGCAATGAGGAAGTACAATTTTTGACTTATCGGTGTAAACATTTATGTGCATAGGGAAGTTATGTTATATACGTTGTCATCAGAATGAGCCAAAAATTGTAGTTTCCAATTCCAAAATTTTGTCCAATTGCTCAACGTTTGGTCATGAGCCATCCAAAGGCGAGTCTGAGCGTAAAATCCCGAAAATAACTTCTACACCATCGGGGAGATACTTATTTGGGGTCTCTGAAATGTATCGGTTCTGGCAGAGACCGATGCAACTTCTAACCTTTGAGCCTCTATACTTCCCACTCAGTTATTATCTAATATAAAAAAACCGAAGCTCTCATTGTTCACGTGTTAATTACAAAATGATGACCTCAGTAAAGCGCACCGCTAAACATTTTTCGCTCGTTGAAAAACCTAATTTAATTTTTTCTTCTCTTTTCTATTCAATTCCCTGAAAAACCTTGTTGCGCTGAGTTTTAGTTATCATGGATTTAATTGCCCCTCGTACACTTTCTTCTCTCCTTTTTCCATCCTCCGTCCTCCACGTCTTCCTCCCCCTTTTTCTTCCGTCCTCCGATCTCTTTGGACGGGGGCGGACGTTCCTGGACCCTGGAACCCATTCCCGGAACCCGAGAACTTTTCCTCAGCGTAATTGGGCCTTATTTAGCAAAAGGAACCCAGTTTTCTTGGAAGAAAGGGATTTACTTGTTATTAGCTCGGCTGAATTCTCCCTACGTTATTAGGTTAATCAATGTGCGCCTAGCCCTTTTCTATGAACACAGTTTCACCCATGAGAAATCTCAAGATCCCAATTTTCAATAGAAAACTACTATTTCTGGCTAATTTAAGAAACACATTTTGTGCCTTTTAGTTTCCGTATGCAGATATGCGCTTTTACTGATGAGCCAAAAGTAATGATGCCTTAATGTACGATGCAAGTCAACTTACGATTTCTATCCCGGGTGCGAATGGATCACTAGACAAGGTACGAATTTAAGCATTCTGCTACATGTTTCTTAACCAGAATTTTACGTAAAGCACGATTCCCGCAACGAAAACTAATGAAACAAACTCCAAACGATGATATTAACGTTTTTATTTCACATTGGTTACGAGGAATTTGAACTGCCCGCTCACAAGAAACTCAAAGCTCTACGTGAGTCAAATCACGCACTACAACGGTTTCAGCAAGCTTCTCAATCGAGCAATATTCATTTTCCAACATGTGTTGTTCAAACTATATGTAATTTGCTAGAGCTGAGCCAAAGTCTCAAGATTGAGGTTGCCAGATTTTCATATCGCAGAGACTGTCATGATAACGTTTAGCGCGTGATGTGAATCTCGTAGAGCATTGAGTTATCATGAGCAGATGGTTTGAATTCACGCATCAAGAATCATTGAATAGCTTCGTAAGGAGTTGATTTATGTAATTTTCGTTGTGCGCTCTGTGTTTTACGTGAAATTTTGGTTGAGAAACATTTATCAAAATGCTGAAATTCGTAACGTGTCTAGTGTGGTCCATTATGCTGATTAGTACTCCACCTAAAAAATCAAGTATGGCGGGAAGTCTGTAACTTCCCGCTCGGAGATACGTATAGGTTCACACTTTGGCTATCAGTACAAGTGTAAGGACGGAGCCCGGAGCTATTTGCAGATTAATTTGGAAAATTGAAGGGGTTCTGAAAGACTATCAACGAACATGTTCTTACCAAAATGTTGTTTTAGCCAAATGTCAGCGAGTGCGTCCCTCGTCTTGACAACGATGATTATTGACTGTTCGCATCAATCAATGGTGAAGAAGTAAAACAAAATGAGATCTTGCGAAACCCCAAGTCAAATATTTTGAAAGTATGAGGGATTGATAGCAGGTGACTGAGTGGCCGAAAATTAATCGTTTGAGCCAAAACGAAGACAGGCAGAACGTAAGCTGGGGAATGCAGTCCGCGCTGATAGCGCACGCTTTCGAGAAGAGCGTGAGACAGCTCTGTCACGCTTGAGGGGAACGCCGTATAAACATTTGACAGTTGCCACGTTTTCCCTTATAAAATTCGAATTTCTCGAAAGCTTACCAACATTTTCCCTTGATATTTTTTCAATTTTTTTCGGAATTTAATCTATTAGGTGTGAAAATTGCAAAGAAAACTGTACAACTTTTCTTGAATTAACAGTAATTGTTAAAGCTTTTAGGCTTCAGCCATGTATGTCTCCGTGGCAACAACATTCTGGGCATATATATGCATTGTAAAACCTAAGTAAATAAAGTTCTCGTGTTCTTAGCATCATTATGAAGGTAATTATTATTATGAAAGTGAATAGTTATTCAATAGTTCTGATTGTTGCTAAATGTACGCAACAGTAATTATTTCTCCGTCCAAAAAGTATTTCCTCCGGGGAAAGTTGCGATTCGTTGAAAGAAACTAGCAAGTTTTTTCATTGAAGCGAATGGCCATCGCTGTGATCAACCATAAACCGATTCAATAAGATTTTATCGCAAGTTATTGCCGTTTTTCCACCGCCTGTGTCGCCTAGTTTGGCATCCCACTAATTTTGCCTCCACGACCCAGCGACTATTTTCCGGGATCGTGGAAAAACTGAATTTTTTTCTCAGCTGGATCTTTCCACTAATTTTGCCTCCACGACCTAGCGACTATTTTCCGGGATCGTGGAAAAACTGAATTTTTTTCTCAGCTGGATCTTTGACCATCCGCATACAGAGCGCGCTACGAGCGTTACGTAATTTAGTGACGGCCCCGTATGACGGTGCTTTTCTCACATTAAAATCTTATCTTCTGCAGTATCCTGTATCAAAATTTAAAAAAAAAAGGAAAAAAAAAAAAAAAAATACTGAGAATACAGCACTGAGTACATTTAAATGAAGCATCACATTTTTTTTCGCGCCAATCCTCTATTTCAGGGAATTTTGGGGAGATTTGGCAACAATCGAGCTCACATACGGCATTCTCCCACTAGCTGTCAAAAGATGACTCGGGGCCTGGAGAGAGGGCTCATCCACCGCGGAAATCCTTAAGCTCTACCGGGGCTTAAATCCACAGTTTTTCACCGCTGCTATCCTACCGTACCGTGCAAAAACAGCTCATCTCCAATGGAAACCCTGTGTGGTTTCGCTGTTTTTGCGAAGCATGGCAGTACTGTGGACTCGTCCGGATGGAAGCTGAAATATATCCTCTCGTTTAGCTGAAACTGACGAAACACTCCTCCTCCTCCCCCACGGCACAGTAGAACGAGGTATTGGAAAGGTCGGACATGAAATTTCTCACCAAAACCGATATTTTTTATGTTTATTTCGTCGAACGTTAAATTGAAAGGGGTGTATCTTACAGATAATTTTCAATGTAAAATCACACTGCCGTGAGTTTTTTTCTCTGTTTGAAGAAAATTCTGCAAAAACTTCAACGAATTCAATTTGTTCTCCTTTAAAAAAATAACATAAAGGTGGTGATTTTTAGACACCGCAAACGAGTTATGTGATTGTCGACTTACACCGTCGATACGTGGTTTGAGAGTTTCGTCATCAATAAGCTTTTAAAGTTTTCAGTCGCGAGACGTGAATGATCGATCACCCATATTTCCCCATTTGAAGCTATGGTAAAGAATCGATTATTAAGGCGTTCGTTGCGGACACCCCATCAATCGATCCTTTTCCATAGATCTAAATGGCATATCAATCGATACATCGCAAAGCACACCGCGCCGTTGAAATATTTTCCATAATATTCGACCTCTTCCATGGACTCGTTCCCTTGTGCGCCACCTCTCGTTCTTCAACTCGTCTCCATCCGGGAGTTGAAAAAAGGGACTTTAAAGGAGGCGGTGATCCCCGATCTCTTGAAATTAAAAACTTGATCCCCTCGTCACAATGGAGATTACCGCTCGTTGCAAGCACGCCATCCGCTAAATCTTACGTGAAAGCATCGCATCGGGGATAACCGCTTCTCGGATTTACATCCCTCCCGCGCCCGCGCGTTCATTTTCCGGTTTTGATGTTATTTTTGGTGACAGTCCGCGGGAAAACGCCGAGACCAAAAAACTTAAAATCGGAAAGATGATGGCACCCATGACGATTCTCAAAAACGGCAACTTTGACTTTGATTTCTCTGAATAGGAGACAATATCGATGGCGAAATTTCCAAACCACGTACCTCACTGGGAAAAAAACACGTCGGATCTAGAGTCCAGAATCTTAAAAACATCGACAAGAAAAAATACTCTTGATTCAATCAGATTTGAGCTTAAATCAAAAACCAAGCTTCTTCATTTGAGCGGATTTCCTTTTGATTTAAGCTTAAATCTGATTGAATCAAGAGTATTTTTTCTTGTCAATGTTTTCAAGAGTCTGCACTCTAGATATATATATGAGTCGCTTTTATAGCGCTCTTTGGCGCTGTGCGACGCCTAATCGCCACAAAACTCGGTCTTCCCACAGGTCATCAGGGAGTTGACAATCTCTTATCTCATTTAACACCCCCTGTCGCCAACCTCTCACTGGGCGTCCCCTACGTCTCCTCCCAGGAGGAACCCAATCAAGCATCTTTTTTGGCAGCCTCTCTTCCGTCATCCTATTGACATGACCATACCAAACAAGTTGTTTGGTCATGACGTCGAACACGATGTCATTTTCGACTTCCATTATCTGACGCACTCTATCATTACGGACCCGATCTCTCCTAGAAATTCCTGCTGACCTTCTCCAGAAATCCATCTCCGTTGCTCTTAGCATATCCTGTGTCCGTTTCTTCAGCTGCCAAACTTCACATCCGTATGTTAATATACTTTTGACTACAGCGTTGTATATCCTTCTCTTGTTATCTTTGGAAATCCGCTGATCCTAGAGGATTCCATTTAACATCGCTATAGCCTTCCTTGCTAAGGTGTTCCTTTCCCTGATAGCTTGATCCGTCCTTCCATCCTGGGTCAACCGCACTCCCAAGTACTTAAAGACTCTAGATCCAATGTGTTTTTTTTCCAGTGCTGGATCGCGGGTGCTTTATAATTGAACACTGGAACAAAGAGTCGCTTGGATCTGGAGTCCAGACTCTTAAAAACATTGACAAAGAAGAAATACTCTTGATTCAATCGGATTTTTTGCTTGAGCTTAAATTAAAAGGAAATCCACCCAAATCAAGAGGCTCGGTTCTTCGATTCTAGGAAGAATCGGATTGAATCACGAGTATTTTTTCTTGTCAATGTTTTTAAGAGTCTGGACTCTGGATTCAAGCGACTTTTTTTTCAGTGAACATATTTATGCTAAAAGGAACTGTGTGCATATGGATTGCGTGTAACATAGTTCTTTTTAGCATAAATGTGTCCAATTTTTGCTCCTATTTTCTTCTTTTAGGAGGAAAAATCGATCAGTCCTAGAAGTTTTCACCGAATTTTCCTGAGATATCAACGTTTTTCCTCATGTTGCCTCATGTAAAAACCATATTTTACGTGAATTCCATCGCACACTATTCGTTTACGTGACAATGTCTGCATCATTATGAAACAATATCGTCCTTAATATTTGCATTTCAGCTCAGCTTTTGCAGGCTGTTCGCAGTTTAGGAGAACACAAATAGAAGATGCAGCACTGTTTTACTTTTAGAGCCTGCCCAAACCGCTGTTGTGCGTAATGCGATTCGAGGAGCCCATGGTTTTTTTATGTAAGCGGGAAATTCCAATTCTCCGCATTAGATGCGAAGTAAATTTGTTAATATCTTGGTCAGACGTTAATTTCAAGTTCTTAAATTGATTTCCTTACTTATTCGTTACGGAAATCGTGTTTGCGTCAAAATTTTTCCGAAGACGAGTATACGAATGAGAAAACTCGTACCTCAACTAGTGGCACATTGTGTTGCGGCAGAAATCTGTTGAGAATGGAGATGTTGCATGTGTGAGGAATTTGCGATTTGACTGTTGATTCTTACGTAAAAGTTTGCGAGAAACGCGATGGTGCCACTGGTTTTCTCTGAAATCAACTCCCAAGCTCAAAAAAAGCTCTTAAGTTGAGGCCAAAATGGAGGGGATAGCCCACGTTATCCTGAGAGTCCACCTCTACATCAAGACAAACTCTCCATACAAAGATAAGGAGCAAATACATTGACAGGGCTACCACTTTATTTGGGGACTCCAAAACTGAAAATACGCAACCCTGCTATTGTATTTGCTCCCTATCTTTGCATGGAGAGTTTGTCTTGATGTAGAGGTGGACTCTCAGGATAGCGTGGGATATCCCCTCCATTTTGGCCTCAACTTGAGAGCTTTTTCTGAGCTTGGGGGTTTATTTCAGAAAAAAACCAGTAGCGCCATCGCGTTTCTCGCGAACTTTTACATAAGAATCAACAGTCAAATCGCAAATTCCTCACACATGCAACATATCCATTTTCAACTAAAAATTGCACCATCATTCTTCTGATCACCGTAATACTATCAGGCTAATAGATCAGCAAAATTTTGAACAGAAATTTCATTTGTTTTATACCCTCGTAAAAAATTATTCAATTTCGCACACTCGAACTGAGTTAAGTTCCCTCATTTGGGGAACTTCAAAATAAGGAGCCCATCCTACCATTTTGTCAACACTGTGACGCTATTCAATTAGTCCTTTGGGATTGCTCACCGAATCGCGTCTCAGTTCGTCATTTCGTCGCTCCTCTGAGATAAGGGCGTTTCTCAATTCCCACGTGAGCCCTGTATTTTATATAAATCCATGTTTGATAGGGCTCTCACGGATTTCGAGATACGCCCTTGCGTCAGAAGATCGCCGATTTGTACGAGATTCATTGCAGCCAGGCGCGAGCGAGACTGCATCAACGAGAAATTATGCAGTTGATGCGTTCGGCGTTCGGTGTGCTTAATGTGCACCCCTGCCATCCTCCCCCTCGTCTATGACGCCTTTCGATCGAGGACCGTTCCTTTTCGTAATCGCGACCTTTGCGTTGATCTGTGAGTGATTGTCCTTGACTGACCTCCCGTATCAACGTCAAAGCCCTCCTAATGCCTCTTGATCTCGGTGGGTTTTTCGCCCTACTCTCCCCGTTGCAGTGATCTAGATCAATTTTCCTCGAATGACCTCGTATCAACGTCAAAGCCCTAGTGTCTCGTGTTCTCAGTGCGTTTTTTGCCCTTCTCTCCTCTCTGCAGTAGACTGCTCCAGTCTCCTGGTTTTGCGGTTTTTGACATCGAGGAAAAAACTTCGATTGTATCACGCAATATTCAGTTCGTATGAAACAAAGTTTCCCATGAAACTGAATTTTTTAGACATGCAAACCCAACCACGATCCCGACAACTGAAGTCTTCGTTTTAACTCCCTCATTGTTGCCAGAGATTTTTGGCCTTTCCATGATCTCCCAAAAATCTCCAAAATCTCCCCAAAATCGTCATTTAACGTGATTCTCCAGAATTCTTCGGCCATGGACCACCTTATGAGCAATTACTAACCGTATAGAAACATTCTGGGTGGCGGTAGCCGGTAGCCACCCCGGCCCAATCCTAAAGAACTCTCCCTAAAAATTTGACTACAAAAAAAAAATTGTCTATACTCGAGTCGTGCATTATGTGATCATGAAGAGTAGGTTCTGGTCCCAAATTCTCGGATTTTCCATCCCTCACTGGAAAAAAAAAAACACATTGGATCTAGAGTTCAGACTCTTGAAAATATTGACAAAAAAATGATCTCTTGACTCAATCAGATTTAAGCTTAAGTCAAAAGGAAATCCGCTCAAATTAAAGGGTTTTGTTCTTGATTTAAGCTTAAATCTGATATAATCAAAATTATTTTATCTTGTCGATGTTTTTAAGAGTCTGGACTATAGATCTATTGTATTTTTTTTTTTTTCCAGTGTTATTTAAATGTGGAAGATCATAAATTTTGAAACCAGGCACCACAAATTCTGGTTCATTTTAGAAACAGCCTATTTGTTATTAGTTGCCCCATGCAGATAGGTCTGTGTTTTTATGTATGAGGTGGAAAACTTAACTCCTTATTTTAAAATGCAGATCAACTACAGTTCCTATGGTGAACTTTTTTTTCAGTGCTCCGGCACGAAAAGACAAATGTCAGGGTTAACCCCCTAAAATTGTGGTACTACCGCAATTTTTTGGATGATGTGTACACTAACAATTGAGTACTACATATACAACACAAATTGAGGCGGTACCACAACATTTGGGTTATATATACAATTTATATAATCATATACTACCGCCATTAATTGGTGGTAGTGTAATAAAAATTGTAAATGTCCATAACATCCAACAACCTCTACCTTTTTTTTCATCGGCCATTCATGCAACACTGTTAACATCCATCTTCATTTATATCTATTACTCGATTCCGGGAAAAGGAGCCTCCTTTAATTAATATCGATTGTTCACTCACATTTAAATATACAAAATCCACGGTTGCCAAATTTACGAGCTCCACCACCGCGGAAAAGGTCACGGAACCGCAATGAAGATGTCACGAAGCCGGCGAGGGAATCGACACTCGAAGCTCGGAGACTCCTAACCATTGCTGCCAGATTGTGCTGAAAAATCAGAACATCTCCCCAGTTAAACTAGTGTACCACTGCCGTGCTAAGGAAAAACGCCGTATGATCGTTCGGCTATTGCCAAATTTCCCCTCAGAAAAGATCAATTTTTGAAGAGAGTTATGAATATTTATACTTGAAATTTTCAAAAATTTTAGTTCAAATTTCGAAGAAAATTCTTCGAATAATCGGAGAAGATATCTTCAAAATTCCCCGCAAATTTGCTGTTTTTCGAAGGAAATTCGGCAACGCCTGATGGCCCATACGGCGTTCTACCTAAGCAAGGCCGAGTATATCCACATTTTATCGTGCAATCTGGCAAGCTTGCATCTAACTCAGGCCCGGAGGAACCCGCCCGGCGAGGATTTTGATTTTAATGAGTGGCGTATCTCTTCTTGCCGCCAAAATCACCGTCGCCGAGGACCGCGTGGGAAATAAAATAGAGCCCATTCGTTTCGAATTAAAAGCTCTCGACTCGCGGAGTTTATAGGAGAAGTTCCGCGGGACCGGGAATAAGTTCCTGATAACTCCAGCTGAAAAAGTGTGTAAAATTGTAAATCCAATCGGATTAAAAGCCGTTAAGGAGCGCCGGGAAGTGCGGAAATGGAGGGAAAATAAAAAGGAAAAAAACCTGCGACGAGGATTTAATTTACATTTTCATTGTAAATATGTCGATGCCACACAAATTACACGGGTTTACGGACGCTATTCTCCGCGCCGCCAAATCGTCCGTTTAAAAAAAACCAAACGATAACGGTCTTGTTTATGGTCTCCCCCGAAACAGCTCCTTTCCTCGAGGAGGACCCAATGATTTACATGGTTCGAGGAGATCTTCGAAACATTGCCTCATGACCATGGGAATCGGTCTGCATTTTGCAATAAGGAACTATTCCTAGCTCATTTTAGAAAAAAACGTATCTGCCTTTTGATTCAGCATGCGGATGGGTGTTTTTTATGGATGATCCAGGAAGAGCCGTTTTCCTTAAAGTTAGATTACGGTCTTGTGTATAGTCTTTCCTGAAACAGCTCCATTCTTCAAGGAGATCCCAGTCATTTACAGGGATCAAGGAGATCTTCAAAACATTGCCTCATGAAAATGGAAATCGGACTATAAATTTTTCAATAGGGAACTAATATTCTCAGCTCATTTTAGATACAACGTATCTGTCTTTTGATGAAGCATGCAGATTGGTATTTTTTTTTAGATGATCAAGAAATAGCAGTTTCTTACTGAAAAATGTAATCCCATCGTTTCATGCCTCAAGTAGGACGTGTGTGTTGCACAAAAGTGATGCAGATGAAACAACTAATCTGCCTTTTGATTCCCCATGCAGATTGGTATTTTTTATGGATTATCCAGAAATATTAGTACTTTAGTAAAAAATGTAATCCCATCCTTACGAGCCTCAGGTCGATCGTGTCTGTTGCACACAAGGGATGCAGATAACTGGACAGGGTTTGAGGTGACACGAAAATCACTGTGCATACATAAATTTAGTCCAAAATCCACTCCTCAAAACACAATATGTGTAGCCCAAAGCAAGTCTCATAAAATATTCCGCATTCGCGGGAGTTCTTATTTCCACTTGCAAAACACAAGAACACAAATATTTTTGGATTTTTTTTTTTTGAAATTTTTGTAAAACTTTTTCTTACCGATTTTTCTAAAAATTGTTGTTGATTCTACACTACAGCTGTTTCGAGCTAACGCTCATCGTCAGATGATTTAAAAAATGTATAAAAACTGAAATTACGATGCGTTTTCGCGATCGCAAGTGGTCAACGACAATTTTTAGAAAAATCGGTATGAAAAAGTTTTACAAAAATTTCAAAAATTTGATAAAGTATGACCGATAAAGTCAACAACAGAAGTGATAACAAATATTTTTATCAGTGTGTGTGTGCAGCAGACTCATTGCGGATGTCGGTTTGATTACGTCCAACGTGATTTCGTGTAATTTTACACAAGAAAATTCTGCAATATCGTACATAGGGGGAAAAAAGTAGCTTGGATCTAGAGTGCTGACTCTTAAAAACATTGTCAAGAAAAAATAAGCTTGATTCAATCGGATTTTTGCTCAAATCGAGAACCAAGCCTCTTAATTTAAGCGGATTTCTTTTTGATTCAAGCAAAAATGCGATCGAATCCAGAGTAAATTTTCTTGTCACTGTTTTCGAGAGTCTGGACTCTAGATCTAAGCGACTTTTTTCTACAGCAATGTATCACTTGTGTACACGGAAAGAAATTAAATGTTGATTTTAGCATTTATACTGTTAAGAAGATTTCCGACAAGTTTCAAATGCTGATTTTACATTTTAACAAATGCTAACGTGACTACGCCCCCTGCAAAACGTACAAATTAAAATGTTATGTTAGCATTTTTATTGTATTGTAAAATCAGCATTTGAAACTTGTTGGACATCTTTAAAAGCAGTATAAATGCTAAATCAACATTTAATTTTTTTCCGTGTATCACCGGCCCACAGCCACTCGGCAACTATGGCTGTCTCCATTGTGGACCACTCCGGTTAGTCGGGAATCCTCCCTGGACAATCTGGTGTCTCCCGACGTCGCGAAAAATTTGTGCTTGTAATTATTTCGGTTTTATGGCGTTAATAATTTTACGAGCGGCGCGCGTTACGCGGCGTGCGCGGCGGCGGCGGCGGCGCTGCTGATTAAATTTTATACTTCAAAGTCGAATCATTTTTTCGCGTCTCCGGCTCGTCGCGTTTTACTGCCGTTTTATTGTTTTCGCCGCTCCTTTTTTATATTAATTTCGCGGCCCCTTTTCCGTTTTCCGTTCGCTCGGGTGACCAGTGGCGTGGCGTGAATTGCGATATATCGATTGTTATGCCATTTAAACCCATGGTAAAGAATCGATTATTTAGGTGTTCGCTGCGAACACCCTGTTCATCGATCATTTTCCATGGGTTTAAATGGCATAACAATCGATATATCGCAAAGCTCGCCACGCCACTGCTCGGGTCCCGTTTAATTGGAGCGCCCGCCGCCCGAAATAGCGCTACCGGTGTTTGTCGTCGCCGCGTTGTGTTTGAGGCCTCGAAATGGTCCTCTTGCACACAAAAGACACGGCCAATCGAGTAGAATTTTTACAAGGAAAATCCTACGAAAAAAGTGTTGCGTCAGTCAAGTTCATTACTCTTCAACGCAGAATGCGACGTTTTCATGGTAAAATGAACTAAGCTCCTTGCAAATCCTATGTTCGTAGTTCCTTTCAGCGGAAATATGCCCAATTGACCAAGTTTTTTTTTAACGAATTTACGAATTTTCCGCGTCTACTGGTACTTTTTTTCAGTGGCTTTGCTGTGAGTAGCAAACTTTAATGATTTTGTCTTTTTTTGTTCCAGGTAAAAACCACGGCTTTCATCAAAATGGAGAACGCAAATGAGCGAGGAAAATTTTCTGGGGCTTTTCCAATGTACTCTCATATTTAAGGTAAACATACATGTATGTGCTTTTTTTTTCCACACGTTTGAAAATGTGTGGTTTGGACCACGCATGAAGGCATTTCAGTCGGTGCACGTAGTGCGCAATAGACGAATCCATACAGTCCATAGTTGGCTGTATCTCTGCTGTACAATAAACCCATATTCTTTTTAGACATATCTTCAGTTCATCACCATTACATCCCCCTAAAAGCCGTGTATAACTGTAACAGTGTGAAGCGTTCAAATGTAGGAACTTGTCCTGAAATTAAAAAGTCCTGAAATAAAAGTTACTTTCATTTAAGGACTTTTATGCAACTTGGCTGAAGAGGGCAATTACGTAAAAAAACCCTCTTAAAATCGAAATTCCCCCAAAATTTGACTAATTTTAATTCGCTATCGTACAAGAAAGCAGAATGTTTCAACAACCCCTTTTGTCTTAAGTAAAGTGGAATGAATGAATAAATGAGTCTCTCAATTGGTTTTATAGCTAAGAGAAAAACTTTCCGAACTTGAATCAATCGAAAGATTCCTCATGGTCATTTAGCGGTAATTTTAAAAAGTACGGTGAATTTTTCGAGTTAAAATTTATTTGCATTTTTCCTGTCCTCATCGGTAACACGGCATTACTTTTGTCACTCGAGAGCTCTAAAATACAAGCAAAAGCTACGTCTTTTTAAAAATCTTTGCTTGAAGGGTAGCTTTTTCAGAACGACACCTTGTCACAGACACGACTATCAACTAGAGTGGAGGAATCCTCGCCGTAAAAAAAGGTGAAATT
The DNA here is from genome assembly GCF_001854935.1 of Bemisia tabaci. Classification (NCBI taxonomy): domain Eukaryota; kingdom Metazoa; phylum Arthropoda; class Insecta; order Hemiptera; family Aleyrodidae; genus Bemisia; species Bemisia tabaci. The sequence goes on from NW_017547161.1 coordinate 5,517,159, forward strand.
AATCACGAAAAAGTGGATAGTATGAAGTTTCGTGTGCTCATCTCATCACCTCAACACTCAAAACCCTGCATGTAGGGCAAGTGGGTGAAGGGGGAAAGAGAATGGTGATAGTTTGTGGGTGTTGCCACGGTTGCCATTAAAGATTTTAAATGTTTTCTTTTGAGGACTGGAAGTATTTCTGCTAAACGGAACTATGTGCATTGAGACATGAGCCCTGAGATCCATAAGAATATATGCGTAACAGGCCTCACGTCATAATGCACATAGTTCCGTTTGGCAGAAATACGTCCAACAGGGCTCATGGCTAGCCGAGGTAGGCCGAGGTATTCGGTGGTGGAGATTATATATAAAGCAACAACATTTTGTTGGCTGAGCTAAACTTCAGTGGGTTTGTTGCTAATTTCAGCAAGAGCAAAAAGAAGAGTTGTTTCTGACACAAAAAGGCTCAAGAATCAAGATGAGCGCATCGGAAAAGTCTGAAATAATTCACTCCTATCTTCACAATCTGCGTTAAAAACATGCGTTTTTTAAGATTTTCGCTTCAAAAACGATACAACAGACAGTTGAACATTTCGTAAGAGGAGTTGTTCCATCCATCCAATCCTAGCGCACTAACAGCCAGGGGGCACGCTAAGGTGTGCGAGAGAGACAGAAAATCGCCTGGCAGGACGCGTGTGTGTGCGAGAGAGTCAGAAAACAGCCAGGGGGCACGCTTAAGTGTACGAGGGAGACAGAGAACAGCCAGGGGGCACGCATAGGTATGCGAGAGAGATAGAAAATCGCCTGGCGGGATGCGTGTGTGCGCGAGAGAGACAAAAAACAGCCAGGGGGCACGCTTAAGTGTACGAGGGAGACAGAGAACAGCCAGGGGGCACGCATAGGTATGCGAGAGAGATAGAAAATCGCCTGGCGGGACGCGTATGTGCGCGAGAGAGACAAAAAACAGCCAGGGGGCACGCTTAAGTGTGCGAGAGGGACAGAGAAAAGCCAGGGGCCACGCTTAGGTGTGCGAGAAAGATAGAAAATCGCCTAGCAGGACGCGTGTGTGTGCGAGAGAGATAGAAAACAGCCAGGCGGCACGCTTAGGTGTGAGAGAGAGACAGAAAATCGCCTGGTGGCACGCGTAGGTGTGCGAGAGAAATAGAAAATCGCCTAGCGGGACGCGTGTGTGTGCGAAAGAGATAGAAAACAGTCAGGCGGCGCGCTTAATTGTGCGAGGGAGACAGAGAACTAGAATGCTGCACATAATAATGTGTAGCAGTAATGTGTAGCATAACCCACGGTAATGACTATATAAAGTCTTCAAGAGTGTTAAAATTATACAATTTTTGGTAGCTACCATAATAATAATTACAATAACAACAACAAAGAAATTAGTTTTTAGCTACTCATTAATTGTATTATTATTCAATTTAAATTTACAAAAACAGGAAGTAGGTAAAATCGGATATTTTATGTGGGGTGACGAATTATCATTTTGAACTTTTGATTTCAACGTGGGTGACGCTTCCAAGCGCAAATCATGAGGAGATGACATATCGACGGTGAAACTACCAAACCACGTATCTCGTTTGCGGTGTTTAAAAATCTACGCTCACATTTTATTTTTTTGAAGTAGACCAAATCAATATCATTCCTTGAAATTTTCACGGATTTTTCTCCGCACAAAGAGGAAAAATCACAGAAATTTTCAAGACTGGACGTTAAATAGTTTTTCATTTAAAAAATAAAGTATGACAGGAAGTCTGCGACGTCGCAAACCGAGATACGTGGTTCGGTAGTTTCACCGTCGATATTCTACATCAACGCAAAGAAAATTTGTATGTAAAGACACTGGTTGATAAATAAGATCCGTCTCGTCACGTTAGTTTTGGCGGGTTGACGTCGGCCATGTTGAATATTGCAAAGCATCCAAGGCTTGGATGGAATGACTCCTCTTACGATAAGTTCACCTGTGCTGTAGTATCGTTTTTCAAAAGGGAAGCTTAAAAAAAACGCATAATTTGTACGCAGATTGTGAATAGGTCAATTGCGCCGGTCATAGAATTTTATTTTAATGCTTGTTTTTTGTAGATTAGCTAAAAATGATGAGACCCGTCTAAACAGCAACTTACTATGTTCAATATTAACCGAGATATCGCCCATTAAAAAGTCGGGTCTATGACGTTATCCACTGGGGTACACTCTCGGTTTCTTCCACCTTGCTTTCATCCGGGTTTCTCGTTGAGTAACTAGTAAAAATGTGCGTCAGACTGACTGATGAAAGCACGTACAGTTCTAAAGCCCAGATCCACATCATTAAATTTGACACGGAACTACTCTGATATTTACAAAAAACACATTATATTTTCCAGTAGTACATATTTCTTTTTCATCAGTTTAAAAGGTAATAATCAATGCAGAGAGTGCAAACATTTCAAAATCATGAGTTGAAAAACGCTGATTCCGCGAGTTTAAATATTAGAGCCTAACACAGAGCGGAGCGGTGTGTTAGCAGCGCAGAACGCGCACTGGCGCCTACAAACCTAACGGGATACTTCACGCATTGCGCAACGCGTGAAGTATCCCGTTAGGTTTGTAGGCGCCTCTGCGCGTGTCACGCTGGTCGCCTGCCGCACCGCAACGCTTTAAGCAACTATTTCGCGTCAAAGGCGTTGCACATTATCCTACAATATTGAAGGCGCACGAAATAACTAGCCGAAGAGGACTTTCAATTTTGACAGCATCTAACTAAAAAATACATTTACATGCATTTACTGAAAAATATTTAATTTGGCATTGGAGCGTTTCGTAGGCTCCCGCTTCGGTTTTCATATTATCATATCCGTACAGTGTACACATGAACATATGTTTTTATCTGCTCTTAGAGTATGTTCTCTTTCATGACTTGATTCATGAATGAAATGTTTTTAAGAATGAAGATAGTAGTAGTATGCATTTATTTTTGAGGTGGTTCCTGTCATTTAAATGAGAAGGAAAAAATGTGTACATAACATGTCCACAATTTGGACAATTTGGGACAAATTCATGGTTGGATATTAAATCATGTGGACTTAATATAGACTGGACTTGATGTTTAGTGGACATAAATAGCGGTGGACATTTATTCAATGGACGAAAGGTAGGTGGACATAAAGTCCTGGAAGCAGGGCGATAGGTATCTCGGTTAATATTGAACGTAGAAAGTTGCCGTTTAGACGGACCGTATCATTTTTAGCTAATCTACAAAAATCAAGCATCAAAATACAATTCTACGCCAACTGACCCATTTAGGAGTGTATTTCAGATGTTCCTGATGTAATTCCCATCGTAATTTTTGAGCCATTGCCTAGAAGGACAATTGGACTGAGTTAAGCAGAAAGGAAACAACCCACATTTTGGAAAAAATTGAGTTATGAGTGGTTTTGAACTCAACCGCTGCTCTACTATCTATCGCCAAAAATTCAAAGTTTTTGTTGGAGCAGATTTTCCATAAATTGAACTTGAAGTTTATCTTTTACATTGAGTCTTATGCAGGAGCCAAACTTTAAACCTCTTTTTCTCGGTTCGATCCTGACGTGGCTTGGTTCCTTTCTGTTTAACTCCGTCCAATTGTAGTTTGTTCTAGTCAAAGTTTGCAAGAGGTCCATTCTTCCTTGGCCTGTGGTCAGTTCGACAACAGGGGGCGCCATCCTCAAGGGATTTGAAGTCGCATGCAGACGGATGGCACGGGTCGTCCAGCCGGAGCGGAGGGACTCGTGCAAAAAAGCGGTGGCAAAGGGATGATAATTGCCGTCAACGGCGGAAATCAGGGCGGAAGAGGAGGGCTGTGTGCGTTTCCGGGACAGCCGGGGGTTGAAAAAAGCCGAAAAATAATGGCAATTGACTCGCCGCCGCGTTATAGCAAGAGTAGGGACATAAATTCCACCTGTGAGCAATGTACCACCGCGTGCTCACATGCACATACTGCTGTCCTCAGGAAAAATGCCATTTGAACAATCAGGAGTTGCCAAATTTCCAGCAATTACAAATGTATTTTTGACGTTACCCATGTGTATTTTCCCTCGAAATTTTCAGATATTTTAGATTAAATTGCGTACAAAATTTTCTGAAAATTGTGGGGGAAAATATTCATAATTTGCCCAGTAAATTCGGTTTTTATCGAGGAAAACTTGGCAACTTCTGAAGGCTCATACGGCGTTCTTCCCTAGCACGGCAGTCGTGCTGTCCTGATGTAAATTGCTGTATGAGACTTCACATGTTGCCATTTTCTTCTCACAAATCACGAATTACCGGGAAATTTGTAAATATTTCCCTTCCAATTTTCAGAGAATTTTGTTCGTAGATCTATTTAAGTGGTCTGTAAATTTCAAGGAAAGTTTTCATGACTTTCGTTAAAAACACATATTTTCCGGCGTGGGATTTGTCAATATTCTAATGTTCATACGACGCTTTTCCTTACCACGGCAGCAGCATGTTTGCGCTCTCCAGTAGCCGCGGCTGGTGGATTTTCCCAGGGAAGCGATGCCAGGGAAAGAGCTAAGTTTCTTTAAAACAAAAAAAATTAAAATAAAAAAATTGGTCAATTGAACGGGCCATTTGAAGGAGGGCGTAGCAAGTGTTGCCAGTGATTACAATGATTTCCCGCCACAAAAAATACAGAATCAATCCAGGTTATATGTGTATCGTAGGCAGAGACAAGAGACACTTTACTCGTATCTCGGCTATTGTGGAAGCTTTTACTTTCGGGACATCAACATTAAACTGTTGACTTACCTATATGGTTGATGTTTAACAACGTGTTAGTAGTTTCGTTTTGCAAACAAGTCGTAGTTTGGGAAACTTGTTTGGTTCATGACGTTACCCGAAGCTCATCGTCCACCATGTAGGTAGGTCAACAGCCGAAAAAAGAGGGATTACTGTTACTCCCTCATAATAATTGTCCATCAGGAAGTGTTGAATCCCAGAAAGTAAAAGCTTCCACGTGGCGTGGCGAAGAGGCCAGGGGAGGGTCTCTTGTCTCTGATCGTAGGTGGAGTGAGATTGAGTTCCCGAGGACTCCATGAACATTCTAGCGTCAGTTGAAGAAAACCAGTCCGTCACGTCTACGTAGGTGCAACCTAAAACGCCCTCATACATTATTCCATCCACAACCATCAGATTTTTTCGGATTTTTTTCGGACTCCGACCAGCGTGTAGGATTCTTTCTCGATTTGTCTGCCGGTCACAGGTACTCTTAATGTCGCACGTTTCGAATAGCTTTACTGCTGTCACTGTAATTGATTACACATCGTAAAGGTAACGAATGGCTAGACATCAGCGCCGCTGTGCTGAGGTAAAACACCGTAAATGCATTCGAATAATGTCGTGTTTCCTGCGATGAAATGTTTCTTTTTGAGAGGAGCCGTTCAAATATTGTGTTTGTAAGCCATTTGGGAGGGAAGGCGAGGGGAAAAATTTGGTTCACAAGGAGGGGAAAGGTCAGGTCGACAGATGTAAAATTTCATGACATTTTATATTATTGAAATTCATTTAAAAATGTAAAATGGTGATTTTTTTAAAACTTCTGCATATTATTACAGAAAATGCATGGATACAGTGGAATTTTAGTTTTTTTTTTTTTTTTTTTTTTTTTTTTTTTTTTTTTTTTTTTTTTTTTTTTTTTTTTAAAAAAGAAGAAAAAATATCATGAGTCAAATTTTGAAGTTCCTCAGCAAATTCTCGGATAATTGTTGCGGTTTGGATATGCAGCCAGCCTCTAACGAGTCAAATGAAATTTCTCTTCGCAGCAAAATAAATTTTATTTTGCACATCCTGGCAGGTCTAATCTCAAACCTCTCGCTTGTAGAAAAAATGATATCCCTCTATCATTTTTTCCTCCCATTAATTTTCCAGGTTGTTTCCCGAAAAATTGGTTCGAGGGGGTTGAATTGCAAGGTGTGTAATTCGAAGGGAAGGGGTAAGAGGTCGCGTGGTGCAGAGGGGGAGAGGTCGGGGGAAGGGGGAAGAAAGTCGGTCAAATGGCCTATTCAACACTTGAACAGCTCCAGAGAGTGTGTAAATATTTTCCCTCGAAATTTTCAGGAAGAAATGATATTACAAATCTAAGCAGAGCAAAAATCCAACATCATACCATCCCATTCAGAACTTACGAGGCGGGGAATTTTCGGAGTTTCGAAGAACTTGATACCGATCCCTCCAATTTATTCAAACGCCTCTAATGAGTGTTTTTCAACTAAGCCCTCCGTCTATGGTAATTCATGAGAACGGAGTGCACGGACATCGTAACCAAATCGTGCTGAAAAATCAGGAGATTTCTCCATTTCTACCCGTGTAAAATATCAAAATGTTATCAAAGAAACTGGCGACCTCGCGCACGGACGATCCGCGGACCTCAATTTATTTCGCGAGATCGGAAGTTTTACTCCTCAACTTTCAACTTTGGTGCTGCCGCAGCGGCGGACAGCAGCTTGGATCGCCGGGTCGGCCCGGGAAAGAATAACATAAATAAATGCATAATTCGGGGGGAAATAATTTAGCGTCGAAGGGGAGGGTGTCGGTTCTTATTGAGAGGTTAGCTCGGAACGAGGATATAATTAAAGAATAACGCCGGGGCGATTAAAAACTTTCGAGGGTCGACGGATTATTTTACGAAATTACTCGGAAAATACGCCCCAGACGCTCAGGGATGCTGTTTTTAAACACGGATATTTTTTTTCACGAGATAACCGACCGTCGAAATTCAATTTTCACCGAGGGGAGTTTTTTATTTTCAAAATTGACCGGATTTTTTTCTCGATTTTTCTACGTCTTGAAAGGAAAAAATGTATTTTATATATTTTTTGATCCAGACAGACTATTTTAATGAAACATATCACTAATGACGTAACTCTAGTTTTTTTAAACGTATAAAAATGATCTCTTATAAGGTAACCTATATGAGATAATTGTCCGTCAAAGTTCAATTTTCACGAGGGTTTTATTTTTAAAACTGATCAGCTTTTTAAAGTTCATCTACGACTCAAAAGAGAAGTAACGTTGATGTTAAATCAATAAATTGACTTAATGGTTGACACTAGTTAAATTTTTATCAAGTCTTGGGGTAATTTTTAACATATTTATACCAAAGTACAGTGGGAAAAAGCCTCTTGAATCTAGAGTCCAGACTCTTAAAAATTGTAACAAGAAAAAGTACTCCATTGACGCGATAAGATTTTTGCTTGAGCCGAGAGCCAAGCCACTTAATTTAAGCGGATCTCCATTCGATTCAAGCAAAAATCCTATTGAATCAAGTGCAGTTTTCTTGTAAAAGTTTTTAAGAGTCTATACTCAGGATCCAAGAGACTTTTTTCCAAAGTATGTTTACATTATCGTCGGATACTCTGTGGCAAAGTTTTGAAGCAAATCTTTTAAAATGATATTGTCATGAAGATGCTCATAAATAATTTCGAAAGCATAAAAAACGTTCTTCCGATCTTGATAATTTTCCAAAAAGTATTGCGGAAATTTCTCGAGCGATTCATCTTTCTCAGTGATGGTAAAACGATTATTCTTACCAGTCTTGGATACCGGACGCAACGGTCAAGCGATCCACCGTTTGCGCGAGACGTTAAACGGGTCATAACGTCAGCAAAACGTCGCGAATGAAGCATTTTCCCGGTGGCAATCAATCACGTAATGGCCGGCGCTAACGGGGACTCAAACTTTACAAATTTAATCCTTTCCGGATGCACGGATAAGTGAAGGAAATGACAATGTCCGAAGTCGCCCAGTGTTGCCGTGCTCATTGGAAAAGCCCGAATTACCTGTTAACAGGTCCGTTGCGAGGGCAAATTCTCACCTGCGCAAACGATTCACTGGAAAAAAAACACATTGGATCTAGAGTCCAGACTCTTGAAAACACCGACAAGAAAAAATACTCTTGATTCAATCGGATGTTTGCTTAAATCAAGAACCCAGCCTCTTAATTTGAGCGGATTTCCTTTTGATTTAAGCAAGAATCTGATTGAATCAAGAGTATTTTTTCTTGTCAATGTTTTCAAGAGTCTGGACTCTAGATCCAATGTGTTTTTTTTCCAGTGTTAGGGCGAAGGAGAAGAAGGAGGAGAAGTGGAACGAGAAGCAGGTGGTGGAGAAGAAAAATAAGAAGATAATATTTTTAGTTTTAAAATAGATCCATTCAAACCCACAAGAAGAAGGAGTTCTCACTTTGTTTGCCTGTATTTTTGATGACTCGGCTTACAGAAACACCGATACCTACACAATAACGCCTGCTACTATTCGTGATCTTATGACGCCCTCGATACGTATACAAAAAATTGAAGGAGCTCTCACCTTTTGCCTTTGTTTTTAATTGCTAAGCTATCGGATAGAAGGAAACTTTCAACGACTGGATACAACTATTCGTACTCTGAGGACGTCCTTGATGCATGTAGGAAAAATTGAAGGGGCTCCCACTTTCTTTGCTCGTATTTTTAATTTCTCAGCTATCGAAATCGATCACATCAAGATATATTGGACTGCTCGGTTTGGAGCGAGGAGGTGGAGGTAAAAAGAAGGAAAGAAATAAAGAAGAAGTGTAAATAGATGAGAAAGAAGAGATGAAGGAAGAAGAGTAGAAAAAAATAGGACAAAATTACTTTTGAAAATCTATCTAAAACCAAGTAAATAAAAAAAGTTTGAGAAATTTTGGCGTCCCTACGGTTAGCACCCGACGCCAGTTGTTCATTCGTGTACCTGTACCCCTCACCGCTGGCGGATTATTGAAATTGGTAGACAAAGGGATAAAAAAAGAAGACTGAAGGAAAATGGAGTGATCATTTGGTTGAAACGAGCAGTTGTAATGGACAATGGATTTAAGTAATAGACAAAAATAACAGCAAACCACGGAAGCTCCTACATTTGGTCCATCCTCTTCCCCCGCAGTCAATAACAACTACTCGTTTCAACCAATCGGATCTCCCTATTTCCCCCTGTGTTATTCTCTTTGTCTATCAAGTATCCTCGTTTGTTTGTTCCAGGATCAAAACCTGCAATCTCAATTGCGCTGTCTAAAAATTTCGAAATTTCTTTAATCATTATGCCTACTTTCTCAAGAATGTTCAACACATTAACGAGAATACAATACCAGTATTTGACGCTCGAAGTCTTATCGCGCTCAAGGTCTCAGGGAAAATAGAGCGATTATATTCACTGGAAAAAAAACACATTGTATCTAGAGTCCAGACTCTTAAAAACATCTACAAGAAAAAGTACTCTCGATTCAATCAGAATCTAGCTTAAATCAAGAACCAAGCCTCTTAATTTAAGCGGATTTCGTTTTGATTTAAGCTTAAATCCGATTGAATCAAGAGTATTTTTTCTTGTCAATATTTTCAAGAGTCTGGACTCTAGATCCAATGTGTTTTTTTTTCCAGGGTTGGTTGAAACGAGTGATTTTTCCTTTGAATTTATTTAAAGTTTTAGACGTTCAAACGGAAATTGCAGCTAGATTGTTGCTAGATTGCCGCGCAAAAAATGGCGGAGCCGGCATCCGTGGAGTTTGCGCCCCTGCAAAAAGTTGGGAAGTCGCGGAGAGCGTGGATGCACATTACCCGGCGGAATCACCGTGGCTCCGTTTCCCTTTTGATTATAATGTAATGTGATGGCGCTCATGAAATCAAAACACCCCATTAAATTCGCCCAGGACTCGTTCCCCAGGATCCAGGAGGGATATCCCGCCGGAAATCGGACGAATCCCGGGCTTCCACGATCCCTGAGTCCCTGCCAAACGAGCGTCGGGACGCCTTTATAAAAGGAACTATGTGCATAGGCTTTGCGTGGTTCATAGTGCTTTTTAGCAGAAATGCCTCCGTTTATCCCGACTGCTTAGCTTATTCGGAGTCAAGTGAATGTAGGAATCGTGAAGCTATGATATCCGCGGTGAAAATGCGCGATTAGAGGAAGCAGCAATGAGAACCGAGGGACTAATGTGTAACAACTCGTCGTTTTCCTCACGAAAGAGCGTAACTCCACTTCAATGTTGCCAAATTTTTGTTCTGAAATCGCATGTTAACCAGGAGGATCTTGCACATTTCTAACTGAAAATTCCATTGATTTTACCTTGGATTCCATGCAAAAATCAGAAAAGAATGTGTATGAAAATTGCATGCGTTTTTTGTGGTAAAATGATTTTTGAGCCAATCTGGCAACCTTGGAATCGAGTTACGTTCCTTCGCACGGAAAACGACAAATTGTTCATAACTAACCAGTGACCAGTAGGTGGAGAATAAGGGTGCATTTCGAGTTCAACCTTTGCCTCGTCCGGTTTCAGGAGCGGGGTTTGTAAAATATATCGTCTCTGCTCAAGAGGGAAGATACATTGGTGAAATCGAGTATATAAAAAGAATTAAGGTACATGGAATAATTTATGACAATTATAAATTGGATCGCATTTAGCAAAAAGGAACCAGCTTGATTACCGTGTGTTTTCAAAATTGTGCAACTTCTTTTTTTATTTAAAAATACCTATTACATTTACAGTTTTAAAATCTTCACAATTATTTTCCTTTAGAACTGACAATTTTTTGGCGGGAAGCCAACATTATTTGCTATTCGGGGGGATTTTTTAGATAGTAACGAAGGAGCAACATTTTAACAACACTAATAATCGCGCGGTTCCTTTTTGGTAAATGCGATCCGATTAAACCAATCATGTAAACGAAGCAACCACGAAAAATCGAAAGAACAACACAATATCACACAATTCGCTCTCATTTCTTCTCCCTCTCTCTAATCGGTCTTTTAACTCTGCAAGGGCCCTCCTCGGCACTGCGATTAATATTGAGTCAGTCATTATTTGTCGCAACTTGGTAAATGCGACTTTTCCCCGCGACGAATCGCGGGGAAACATCCCGAGGAGACAAGACTTCAGAAACGGACTCAACCAGACTTTTTTTCCCGTGCAAAGTAGAGCAGGATCAACGTCAAAAAGTTTGTCCTTGTGAATTTTAAATCATAATAGAATATGATTCGAGCTGCAGAATTCCAGGAAGCGTCTTGCATCCCGAAGAGCAGCAATTAAACGAAGAAGACAATGAATTATGCTCCAGTAATGAAGCCTAACATTATTAACGGGCTAACTCAATTTAAAGTTAACGAGAGGCAAGCTCGGCATGGGTCGCCTCGGCTCTGATCGCCGGCTTTGTTGTCAGTCGTTAATGTTTCATACTTTAAAAAGTCAACTTCACTCAAAGTTTACCGGAGCTTAACTTCTGCAGGACCGTAATAACAGGTTTTCCAGTCGGCGAAAATGGAAGGCGGTCACAAATTGAAGTTTGATGGCCGAAATTGAAATACTTTTGAACTATTTAAAGTTTCAAATTGAGTTCATAAATGGTTCGTACAGGGGCTCTCGGAGTATGCTGGAACCGGCAGAAGTTTCCGTTTGCCTCTGGCTATCATGTACACTGAAAGTTGAACATTTCGATAGCGAAAGTTCTCCGTGGCTTTTTGTTGATCGTGTTTTACGTACATATTGCGAGTAAATTATTTACTTCTAAAATTTATTTACTGATACCACGAACTTCACATTTTGTCGTTATTTTATACTTGTACTTATTCAGGTACATTTCCTAGTCCTAAAGGGTCCACACAAATCCTCGTCACTCTTACTTGCTCGAGAATATTTTTTCCTAAAAACGTGCCCCCTTACAGAAGAGAAGGTACGTCTGCAAACTTTTAAATACCGCCATCGAAATGCGTTTGTAACTTGATAATGTGAAATTGCAGGACATTTCACCGCGGACATTTCACAGCGAGACATTTCACCGCGGCGACCGCTCACCCCTACGATTTTTCACTGCGCGTGCTCCTGACATGTGTCTCAAGGAAAAATATTCAGTTAAAAGGGGTATCTAGAAGCATCTTCTAAACAAAATAAGCGCAGACGGAACTGATTTTTAGACTGGGATAACCAACTAGGCAACTTCCCTTTTTCAGTATATCAGTCCCAGGATACCCAGTTCCCAATTCCGGGAAACCGCAAGTAAAATAAGTAGTTGTCGCGATGACAAAAAGTGCAAATAACACAGGCGAATCTACATAGAGTATCGTAGTTACAGCCTCCTCCAGTCCTAGTAAGAGTCTCCTGGCCGACTGCACTGCGTTTGGCGCAATGCGAGAAGTATTCATGCAGTCTTTTGGGCGCTACTACGGGCTTTACTCCGACCGCACTGTTTAGCGCAATGCGTGAAGTATTCCTTAAGTCTCGCAGGCGCTAATACACGTTTAACGCCGGCCGCACTGTGTTCAGCGCGATTATTCGAACTTGCGTTAGAATAATCGCGGCATCGAGGAATAGAGCTTAAAAGGCTCATGTTGCCACGCGGCCATATGCGCATTCCAACGTTGCCTCGTTTCTCTTGATTAAATATTTTTTCCGAGAGAAGTTAGGAAAGCTCTTTATACCGACAACTATCATCCAATGTTTTCACTTTATTTATCATCAGAAAGTTTGACATCGATGACTTGTCAAAAAACTAACCTAAACTAGCGTTAAAACAAAAATGCGTTTATTCTCCAACTGTTTCCTGTATTGCCAAACTTCTACCTTAAATTAACTTCATTTTAAATCCGCACATTCCTGTAGCAGATGTTAAGGCCTCTATTCGCGCAATCCTTGTGCCTTTTTCGCGCAATCCTGATGTATTTTCTCTAACGTTTCGCGCATTCCTGGACTACTGGACCACTAAGCCAGCAACTTCCGTTACTTTCAATTTCAGCTGCCTCTATCAGTCCCCCCCCCCCCCCCNACTAGGGTCGCTCCATTTCCGACGAGTCACAACACGAGGCTGCGATTGCTAATAAATCCGAACTGCCCGAGCAATTTCATTTCCTGACACGTCCTGCCAGGTTCAAGGGGATACGGAGCAGGGGCGAAGGAATCAATTGACGACACCGATCAAACACTCTAATCCGCCGATTTCAAGTGTCTCCGTCCCGCGGAAAACAGGCCTTAAGCAAATACCGAAAATTAATTAAGGTTTCCAAGGGCGGAACGGAAGTTCAACGGAACGTATTAAAAAGGTTCAGAGAATTTCGACGCGGTCTAGAGAGCCTTCGAGCCTTAACCAAAAGATTCCGGCTTCTCCCAGGGAACCGGCGCACAGTAACACGAGCAACTACACGAGTTCGGATATAAAATTGTTTACTGAAATTGCAAAATTTAACGTTGATTTTGTCACGAATTCAATTTCAACGGATGTTTCTGAGAGAAAATTTTACAGAAGACTTAACGAGATCACTTTTAAAGTTCTCCTTTTTCAATTTTCGATAGTGTGGGGTTTCCAAATTTTGTCTTGTCTTTTGTCTGATTGTCTTGTTCCATTGTGCGGCGTGGCGTAACGGTTGTAGATTCTAAGCGCATGATCTCGATCATACCGACCCGGATCTCATTTTATTTCTGGGTTGTTTCTTTCCTGGCTTGAAAATATTTCCTCACGCGCAAATCCAAAGTAAATTAAATTTGATTATTTATTTAAATGCAAAGTAAATTACGTGTAAATCCAATGAATCGAGAATGAGACGAGTCGCTTTGAGAATAAGAGCCTTGGATTATATGCCGTGCCGTGGAAGAACGGAGGCTGCGGATTCGATCGACATGAAATGATCGGAAAAGAAAAATTTGATTCGATCGACGTAAACCGAGTGACCCCGATTCGGTTGAAAAATTATCGAAGAGACAGTGTCGAATTGATCGACATGAATAGATCGATCGAAAAAAAAACTGGAATTCGATCAATATTGATTTTATCAACGGAATGTGATCGATTCACGGGTTTGTCGATCGATTCAAGGGTTTGACGATATTCACGGTTGTCAATCGAATGATTGTTTTAGTTGGTTTTAGTTTTTGATCGAATCGACACTGGATTTTCAATAAAATGTTGATCGAATCGGTGTCGATCGGTTCAACTCGATCGATTCACGTTTTATTTTTCGATCGACCCTCCCGGGAAGATTGCCGTAGTTGTAAGAAATCTGAGTTGAAAATGTCTGTCAGTGACTCACTGAAAAAAAAAAAAAACACACTGGATCTAGAGTCGAGACTCTTAAAAACATCGACAAAAAAATACTCTTGATTTAATCAGATTTAAGCTTAAATCAGGAACCAAGCCTCTTAATTTCAGCGGATTTCCTTTTGATTTAAGCTTAAATCTGATCGAATCAAGAGTCAAATTTCTTGTCAATGTATTCAAGAGGCTGGACTCTAGACCCAATGTGTTTTTTTTTTTCCAGTGCTTACATGACTCAGTAAAAAAACTGAAAAAGATAGAGATGTCAAATCCCCTCGGAGTAAAAGGCATTAGGGAGTAGAATCAAATAAGTTTTGCTCTTGGAGCCATCGTTTTTTAAAAAAGTGACTTTAGTTATTTTAAAACTTCAGCATGTTTTCTGAAGTCCTCATACTCTTGGAAAGTCGATTTTAATAGTGGTCAATCTTCGTTTTCAACAGAAATTTTTTTTTGGCCTCTTTTATCACTGGAAGTTAAATTTTTTGTCCGTACCGTAGACCAACTAAACAGGCTTGTTTTCCTATCAATACGTGCGATAATAATACCGTTTTAAGTTTTTTGCACTCATAGAGCTATATTCTTGTAGAAGAATAAAACAAAATATCCTTCAAAGTTTTTACTTTCAAAATTTAGCCCCCAAATTGCTCTAAAGTCCGATTTCTAGAATTTTGCGCCATCATTTTTCTCCTAAAAAAGCCAGGAAATGTAATTAAACGCTTAGTTTTAATTAATTTCTTTAGAACTAACATAGAAGATGTGGTAGACAACTTTTTTTAAAGAATTTCTACAGATTTGCTCTTTTTAAAGCTACAAATTCTACAATTTTTTACTGGTCTACGGTACAGGACAATAACGTTACGGTACACAAACGGGCTACGGTAAGGACGAAGAGGCATTCGTAAATATTACTGTATGCAAGGGCCGAATTATAAAGAACTGAAATTCATTGGTGAATAAACTGATAAGTTATAGCATAGCTTATAAGTGCCACTTTTATAAATAATTACAGGCAATAAAGGTAAAAAGAGTAAGTAAATCAGTTTTTCAAAAATAATGAACTGCTTTTATTTTAAAGTAAACGCATTAAATAATTAGGAACAAATCTTAGAAGCTGAGTTCTTAAAACAAGCTTGACAACGTTAGAACGTTTTAGTTGCACTTTTACAAAATAAGAAAGAAAACAAAAAGGTAAATTTATCGAAAATGTGGTCACAAATCACCTTAAATAAATATTTAAAGGACGATAAGAAAAAAATAAGTTAGATATTAACGAATAAATATTAAACGAATAAATTGCTATGAACTTCAGACGAAAAAGAGGACTCAAAGTTCTAAAAGACAAAATGAAAAAAATAAAAAGATGGCGATCCTTATGCAATCATCGAAAAAAAAGCCTCCTTCTTCTAAGTCGCGTCGTACTAAAAAAAAATACGTCTCCCTTTTTTTTAAATTCCAAATTTTGGTGATAGATAAAATAAAGTAAAGTGGGATGATCTATCAAACAGCGCACCGATTTTTGGATGACTTTCGCATTTTGTCCGTACTTACCGTAGACCCGGCCGCATCGCGTCAGCTACGGGCTACGATAGCGGACGGCTACGGGCTACGGTACGGACGGCTACGGTGCGGACAAATCGTGTAATTATTGGCGATGGTGCTCGGGCATATTCACGCAAATGGTTGAAATTCTGGATTTGAGGTTAAGATATCAGAGCGTATCAAAAAATACCAAAATTCGAGAGTTTGAAGTGATTTATGCATTAAAAAGGTGGGTATACGGTAAGGACATCCTAGATGGTCGTTAAACCTAGAAACTCATAAAAAACGGTCAAAATTTACTGCTTCACTACGGTTTTTTTTCCTCTGCTCGACATCAGCGTGTGATAGTCACGATAACGCAAAAAAAGTAAACAAAGTTCATAAGTGCTGCACTCTAACGGACGAAATGATGCTGAAAAAAGGGGGCTACGGTACAGGACGCGAATTCCGCAGACAAGGCTGCTGGACGCAAAGACGGTCAATATTTTCACTTATTTGGATGAATATAACTGAAAATAATAAGTTAGGTACAAGTTGAGTGTGAATTTACAGCAGAAGTGGAAGTATTTAGATGCAAGATGATGGTTATGTAGCGTTAAAGTTGCGCACTTGAGTCACAGACAGGCTACGGTACAGGACATTTCAGCTGTTTAGGGCCAAAATTCTGATATTAAATGGCAAAAACTGCCTAAAACGATGTTGGGATCTGATTAAGCGTAAAATTTTGAACAAATTTAAAAAAAAAAGGTCAGATTTTTCCATTTTGAAGGGCTAAAAAGTTGACAGACATGGTAGAGCAAAACTTATTTGATTCTACTCTAGGTTGGTGGGAATGTGGGATTGATTATTCTGTCGTGCGTGCAACAGCGCGCGACGTGTATGGAACAGGAACATTGTGTACTGGGTGGCATTCGGCGCTTCGAAGGAGAAAAATCAAGTAGACGAGGCGGGGAGGGAGAGCTTGCCACTAAGTAATTGATCCTTCAACACTGTCGCGTTATGAAAAAACAGCGAATGTACAATCATTCTCAATTGAAGTTACGAGTTTCTTGCACACGGGTTGAAAATCTGAGTCTAATTACGGAATGAAAGCCACTCGATAAATCAAGTCGTTCACCAAAGGGTCCTTACACTTGTTTCGTGTGTTTAACACGTTCGCAATTTCGAGTAAGCACTCACGTTTTCGAACCGTGTTTTCGCGAGGTTTAAGAGTCGCAATGCGGAAGAATTTCACATTATATTTTTGTGCTCTCGGAATATTTCAGCAATATTTAACAACCGTCAAATAATGGACCTCTGGACGGTAGCTAAAATTCCCAAATTGTTTTCTATAATTGCGCAAAAAGTTTCGTGTTCGATGCTTGATCCTTGTAGATAAGCTAAAAATAATAAGATCGTCCAAGTAGCACTTTTCCTTGTTCGACATTAACCGAGATATCGCGGTTTGAAAATTTCGGTTTTAGACGTCATCCACCGTGGTGAAACCCTTGATTTCTTCCACTTTTCTTTCATTCAAGCTCCACGTTGAGTAACCAGTGAAAATGTTTATCTCTCCGATAAATGAAACCAAGGTGAAAGAAACGAAGCGTATCACTACCGCGGTGGATGACGTCATTAAACGAATTTTTCAAAGCGCGATAACTCGGTTCATATTGAACGTAGAGAATTGCTGTTTGGGCGTATATTGTTATTTTTAGCCGATTCACAAGAATCAAACATCAAAACATGATTCTGCGACCAGCGCCACTCACCCATTTTCTTGGTGAATTCATATTGCCGGAGGTTTCTCAGGTAAATTGTTTAAAATCCAAGAGTGAATTTCGGTGCCATAGTCTTTATAGCACCCGCGTAAGCTCCGAGTGATATGAATACGAAGTGAAACTAGCTCCATATAGGAGTACACGTGACATTCCGCAGAAAAAGTAGATTCCGCTCTGTAATAATGTAAGTCGCTTCATAAGTAGAGCAGATTTATCTTCGCATTCATATCATCTGGGGGTTTTTAGGCGTCCTTCAGACCCCAGCACAGGATTTTACAACTAAATTTTTAATAGTGTAATTTTTATAAGATTTACAGCGCCTTTTTTTTGAAAATTATCCCCGATAGTTCGGATCAGTCCGATAAATCGAAAGTTTTTTCTGTGACTAGCGCAACTGACCCATTCTGCCGTGGTAAAGAAAAACACCGAATGAACTTTCAGGTGTTGCCTAACATCTTTACATGGAATACGAATTTTCAAGAAAATATGTGATAATTTTTCCTTCCAATATCCGGACAATTTTGTACGCAATTCAATCGCAATTATTTGGAAAATTTCAAAAGAAAATATGCATCATAACTTTCCTAAAATTTACGTATTTTATCCGAGGAAATTGGGCATATCTCGAATGTTCATACGGCGTTTTTCCTCAACTCGGCAGCATTTCCAGGCTTAAGTGATGGACAAGATACGCAGTGAGCGTAGTCGAAAACCCTGATACGATGCGAAAATATCGGAGCCCCACATCTTGACGAAACGAGACCAAAGCGAGATGGGGGTCTAAACGCTCCGGGAGCTGCGTCCCGAGCCAAGTTTAATGTTATCAAAAACAACAATGCACAATAACGCCATGTTATTTGACAGCCCCGCAATTAGTCGAGTATAATTGTTTTAGACGCCCTCCAATTTCACCTCCTCGCCGTTGTTTTGCCCCCGTTACGAGTTGAACCCCATCCCCGCACCCCACCGCAACGGAATTCTCCCCTCCATTGCACTTTTTCTGGGGTCTCCCCGAATTTAAAACCTCGTTAATCAACTCCGCGAATCCGCGATATAATTTTCATGACGAGGAGCTTGGATAATTCTCGTGCGTTGGCGTTGCATCGCCTCAAATTCAATTATGTTTTAATGTTCGCAAATTTTTTTGAAAGAAATTTTCGGAGGATACAGTTTGTTTGTTCTCTCACAAGAGAACCTACTTCATTTTAATGTTGCCAAATTTTCCCTCGCAAATTGCAGTTTTAACTCGAGAGTCTAGGCATTTCCAACCCAAAATTTCACTGATTTTTCTTCCGATCTCATACAAAAATCAGAAAAAATTTTCACAGGTACATTCATCTAAAAAATTGAATTGTTAAAGTAAATTTTGTAACCTTGGAATGGAGCTACGCTCTCTCCTCCAAGGAACAACGAATTGAAAGGGTAAAGAAAATCTCACGAGAACCTACCCTGTAACAATAATTAACAAAATAACAATTGTAATGATTTCAAACATACGAAAAGTCCAGGTGTGAGCGGTCTTGATCAGAAGTATTAATCAAACGAGAAAACAACCGCGTAAATTTTGCTGTGAATTTATCGTGCCCTTCGCTTGCTTAAATTTTGTTAACATCTCTGGGAAAAGAAACGCGAGGAAAAATTGAGAGGAAAGTGAGGAAAACGCAAGGACGGGAAAATTTCTCTCCAGAAATAGAAGGTAATGCAAGGGTTTCTGGGAGACATTCAGGGATGCACTTCAAAAATTAAATCGGATACAAGAGAAGGAGAGACAGCGATAAAAATAAGGAAAAATCATTTTTAGGTTAGAAGCTCCACCGAGCTGAAAGCGACTAAAAAGCGAGGAACGCTTCAAATCTAGCAGCTTTGGCTTATCCTTTTGATGTGCTGGTGCGAGGTGGGTCGCGACTGTCGTATTGCCTAGAAAACCCCCTTTTTTAAGGGTTTTTTTTTCTCTAGATTCCGGAAATTCTCTCTGATCTGGCTGGCTTGAAAAAGATTTCAGCGAGGGTGGGGGCTAGAATCTCGTTAAAGGGACTCGAAAGAGCTTTGTCGGTAGTTAGAAAAGTTAGGATTAATTGGGGGTACGTTATGGGAAGTGCAGATGCTATCAAGTGTGGAAAATGAAGAGGAGGTCAAAGAGTTGCCGGTCTAAAAATTACTTTTATGCCCGTTCATATACGTAACAATCACAAAGGGGTTGAGCACTGTGACAGGGGAAGGTAGTTCTATATGGATTATTCAATCATCTTTTGTTTTATTTTTCGCCCAATGATTTTTACCGGTCGTCACAAAAACTTAGATGAAAGTTTTTTTTTTTTTTAAAGTTATATAAAAAATTAGATAAAACTTAGATTAAAGTTGCTTTTTTCTGTGAAAATTGGCAAGAATCCAAATTTTTGGGACAACAATCTTAAGTTTTCGAAAGAACCGTCAAGAATGACCGGACGAAAAGGAAAGCCGAAGGCAAATATCATGGCAGGGAATCAAAACATGTGGAATATTCCTTCAAACGACTGAAAAGTGGAACAAGGATAGAAATTTGAAAAATGCACGTGCACAATGTAATGAATGTTTTCCCCTTCCTTCTTATATCGACATTCGATTGTGGTCTGTTGACGTTTCCTCAGACGACTTACTCCATTTCAACCCTGAAAAATTTCTGCTTGGCTTAAAATTCCTATTCTTTAAGTGAACCTTGTATCGAATTTAAAATATATGCAGCCTGTCGTGTAAAAAATTGGCAATTTCAGTCAAAGCCTATAGACTAAAATCGCTAATTTATTTAACGGCTGGTTGCAAATATTCTTAAGTCGGAGTTAGTTTCACCAGCTTTCCTTGTATAGAGAATAGCATCTCGTCGTGCCCAAACGCTTGCATATGGTAATATATTGTAGTGAAAGATCACCTGATTCGTATATTAGAGTTTATTCTGATTTTTATGCCTGCTGGATTATCTCTGGATCTTGACTGAAACAGGACGGAGGTGCCAAATTTATTTCGAAACATAACCATCTTCATGACCCGAGCGAAACTCGTAAATGTGGATTTCGATTGGCAAACAGGACGCGGCACGGCGCTGGGTCGATTTTGGCACGGATAAGTGTTTGTTGAACGGGCGATTTATTAATTTAGCGCTCAATAATTTACCCAGAATGGCCCCAGCGCACGGTGGAAGTTGGACATGGATTTTTATACATAAATGTTAATTTCATCAGTGCTTTTTCCTGTCATATTACTGGTTTTAAGAAACAATTCTTGAAGAAAATTCCACAAAAGAACCGATTGAGGTACTATTTAACTTCTTTGTTTCATATTAAAGAAGAATGAACAGGTTTCAAAAATGTATTTCGCATCATGTACAACGTCGCCTAGCGGATTGTTCCCGTGCGCGGCGGGAGAGAATAAGTGGATTAGGAGTCGAATATAATTTGTCGCGAATAAAAAAATCCGTCAACAATAATCGAGAATCGAGCGACAACAGCTGCTTCTGCCAAAATAATTGAGGCGTCGAGTGCAGAAAGGCTTTATCTAGTTGCCGTGTTTTAGAATCTCCCCCATTTAATTCATGTTTCTCAAAGGAAACTATCGGATGAATTTTCTGAAATGTAGCAACCCGCAATTAGTTGATTCCATCATTCAATCGCTTCACAGTTTATTCTTGAAATCATAATGCACAAAGCGATAGACGAAGAAGACGAAAGGAAAATGGAGAGAGCCTATTGGTTGAAAGCGGGTGGTTCTTATAGGCTATGGGGGAAAATGATGCGGACCAACGGGACTACCATGCTCAGGGAGAGCGTCGTAGAAACTTTCGGGCGCTGCCCAATTGGACGTATTTCTATCAAACGGAACTATGTGTATTAAGACATGAGCCCTGAAACCCATAAGAACATATGCATAACAAGGCTCACGTCATCATGCACATAGTTCCGTTTGATGGAATTACGTCGAATTTTCTTTCACAAAGTACGAATTGCCGGCAGACTTGTGAATAATTTTAGTCCAATTTTTGTAGGATTTCGTTCGTAATTAAATCCGAAAATTTCCATGAAAAATATTCATAACTTTTGTGAAAAATCAATATTTCACTGGGTGAAATTTGGCGACTTTCGAATATTGACGCGGCGTTCTTTTTATCGGCACGACAGTATATAGGGCTTCTCGTGGGTCGCCGTTAGTCAGTCTTTTAGTTTTCTCCTTTGTCAATCGGAACCACTCTTTCCCGTCAATGGGATCCCTCTATTCCACCTTCGTCTATCAATTTCAATGGTTAGCGCGCTGTTAATTGAGGCGCTGAGTGCAGAAAGGGCATTTCTTGGTTACGGTGTCGCGGAATCTTCGCTAATATTTCATCCATTATAATTTAAACAAATTTTATGAAATTTGTTGAAACTTTTAGTGAATTTTTTTCATGATTTCACAATGCTGAAAACGAAAATTTACTGAATAGTTTTCCCTCTGAAAAATAAATTAGCATTGAGGATTGTGAGGTACCGGAACCAAGAAATGCCATTTCTGCACCTAACGCCTCAATTTTGCATATTTCTCCTCTGATTCCATGCAAAAATCCTCAAAATATTTGACCAAATTTGCAGCGCACGGAGAAAAATCTATGGCTTTATAAACCAATCAGTGGTTAATATGGAACACCACCAACAGTCGTAAATGAACTAATGATCCTCGCTCTGTGAACCATACTAAGGTATATATACCACCACTAAGATATGTACGCTATTATTACTGTGTATGTTGCCTTTACTACTTTTAGTCTGTTCCATATGAACCACAAATTGGTTTATAAGCCATAGTTTTTTCTCAGTGCATTATATCCGGGAAAAAGTTAATTTTTCGAGTCAAGTTTGCAACCTTCAAATGAAGTTCCTCCATTTAGGGAACGAGATACGCTTCATCTCCAAGTTTAAATTGCCGCCATTCCCCCGATGCAGCGCGAAAAGGAAACGGTGGCAAAAAACTGAGCGAAAAAGCTTATTATCAAACAGGCAGGAAATTTAGCAGGCCCTGCTGCGCCAGGCCTCTCCCTCCCTGGAACCCTCCCGCCCCGAATCAAAGTGCAAATGACATCGATTTCCCCCGACGAAGCACGAAAAAGGGGGCTTCATCGACGGAGCAGCTTCGAAAGACGCAAATTCCGAGCTCCTTGAAGATTCGGGGCACTCATGCCGATTGCGCCGCCCGCCCCGCGACCCGCGACCCGCGACTCACCGAGTGCAAATTAATCCCATTCAGGGCAGGTAAACATCAATATTCATCCGACTTAATACTTGTTTATAAATATTGATATTCATCCGAAGTTCACCGACTTGGATGCGCCGCACGAGGACACCCCTTGATAGACTTTGCATTCGAATCCGTCTCGTCGCACACTCCCGTCTCCGACAGTAAGTCCACGGCCAAAGTGCAAAACCAATAACTCCGTTTCGGTGAAAGAATGGGCCTGTTGCAAACTTCAGCCAGCATTGGAAAAAAAACACATTGTATCTAGAGTCCAGACTCTTAAAAACATCGACAAGAAAAAGTCCTCTTGATTCAATCAGATTTAAGCTTAAATCAAGAACCAAGCCTCTTAATTTGAGCGGATTTCCTTTTGATTTAAGCTTAAATCTGATTGAATCAAGAGTCCTTTTTCTTGTCAATGTTTTCAAGAGTCTGGACTCTAGATCCGATGTGTTTTTTTTCCAGTGAGAGCAGAAAGAAGACCGTATATCTTGTAGAAAATGGCTCAGAAAACACGATGAGCTCATCGAGAAAGTCTTTTTTGAACGACTTAAATTTTCGAGTCCTCTGTTCATTCTTGAGGTTTTTAGTTGACGTAGATTTCCAAAGCCACCGCGATCTACTACGCTACAATCTGGCATTAAATTTGGTGATTTGTTTACGATGGGCCTGTTGCAAACCTCAGAAAAAAGAAAAGTTGCCTCTTATGGAAAATGGCCCAAAAATCACGATACGCGCATAGGGAAAATCTGGAATACACTCCTAACTTCATACTCTGAGTTAGGAACATGCATCTTTTAAGCTTTCCGCTTCAAAGACGATACTACGATGTAGGTGAATATTTCGTGAGCAGAATTGTCTCATCCAACCCTTGCGCACTAGGATGCTAATTGGGCCGCGTTAAATAGGAAGGAACCAAGCCACATCAGCTATTGCCAAATTTAACAGGGAAATTACAATTTTTACGCGAGACCGTCTATGCAGATTCCTTTGAAAATATTCTTTGTATTATGTAAATCCTTTTTATTATGGAGAAAATTCACTGAAATTTGCACAAAAATCCGCGCAACCGTTATCATATAAAAACTTAAATTGCCCGATTAAATTTGGCAGTAGCTGATGTGACTTTGGTTCCTTTCTGCTTTACGCGGTCCAATTAATATGCTTTGGAAGCGTGGCTGACGATACCGCGCGCAAATTGTGAGAAAGCACCATTGACTATTTCAACGCGAGGAAAAAGTAGACATAAACCCGCCGGTTGATAAAATCCCGTCTCGTCACATGTGTTCTAGGGATGTGACTCCGCTTACGAAATGTTCATGTTTGTCGTAACATTGTTTTTGAAGTGGGAAGCTTAAAAAAGCGTATGTATCTAACGCAGATTGTAAGTTAGGTTAGGTTATTTGTATTTCAGACTTTCCCAATGCACTTATCGTAATTTTTTGAGCCATTTCTTCCGTAAAAAATTTTCTTTTTGCTCTGGCTGAAGTTTACAACATGCCTATTGAGGTGTTTCATGACTTTTTCCCTTATATCTCGAATCGGTGAAAATGTTGTTATGGCTCTTCAGCTCTTAGCTACAGCCACAGATATTTCTCATTTGTTTTATGTGGATGGAAAGAGAATCATGTTCCAGGAGTTTTGATGGCAGCTGAACGACTCACAATCCTTTTAATGAATGGAATTCGAGAGAGCGAGGGAAGCAAAGGAATATCAAGAAATTATCTAGTTCTGTGAACAGACACTGCTTAAACGCTTACTACTGAGCCGTATTTCTGAGAAATAACAGCGTAAGAACATCCGCAAGTTGCCAAATTATCCCGATAAAATAGTAATTTTAGAAGAAAGTTATGCAGGTCCATTTTATTTAGATTTTAAAAATATACATTAAAAAAATAACGCAGCCTACAGCTTAATATTCTTGCGATATGAATGAAACCTAGGAGAAATCAAGGCAACATATAATGCAGTTAGACCTATTTTAGATCAAGCTACGCGAGAAAAAATAGGACAGTTGTCACAATCAGCCACTGGTTGTGATGACTTACCCTAATTTGTTCTGTGCATCCGTGTTAAATGTTTTTGGCCTGGTTTTGAGCTCCAACACGGTAGTGTGCGTCGTACAGTGGAACGAGCTGAAAGAAGTGGTCGGGAATGAACTTTTTGGTTAAATTTTCAAATTTTGATGTTTATTTAGTCACAAACGTAATTTCAAATCCAACATAGCCTGACCGTAGCGTTATCGCTGCGCATTCGGATGTGTACTTGTCGAGGTGCGTGCCTTAGCTTGATGCGCCTTCAATTTTGATGATACTTCGAGCACCACTTTGGAGTTAGTATAGTTGCGTGACCTAACCAAACCCAACATAGCTTGAACACAGCGCTACCGCAGCGCATTCGGATTTGTACTTGTCGAGGTGCGTGCCTTAGCTTGATGCGCCTTCAATTTTGATGATACTTCGAGCACCACGTTGGAGTTAGTATAGTTGCGTGACCTAACCAACCCCAACATAGCTTGAACACAGCGCTATCGCAGCGCATTCGGATGTGTACTTGTCGAGGTGCGTGCCTTAGCTTGATGCGCCTTCAATTTTGATGATACTTCGAGGTTCACTCCGGAGTTAGTTTAGTTGCGATTCAGAAAGGAAATTTCATGAAAAAGCCAATGAAATCACATTTAAACTTTTTTGTCTTATATTTTTAAGAGTATAGGCTTTCAATATTTCCAGATTTTGTCCGACCTTTCCTATTGACTTGATCCATTGTGCGTCGTATCAGTTTTCACGGAACATTTCTGCAACTCCGGCAGGGATGTCGGCCCGGTTCGCTCTGATTAACTAAGTTTGTTCCGCCGCATCGACAGAATTTAGGGATCCCAAATAAGAACCTGGATGCAGGAGTTTTCGAACAAGGGACTGCTCCGATTCAGGTTCGACAGAAATCCTCTAGGATACGGCAAAAACCATCAAAATGTCCCTCGAATTCCGACTCCAGGGATCTCGCTCATTCAGGAGGAATTGTGAAAAAAACGAAACTTTTAATGAGAATCGTATCGTTGAGGATTAAGGAAATCTGGACAACGAGACAACCGTTGACCGTCTGCCGTGCTACAAGGAAGAACGCCGTATGAAGTTTTAGGCGTTTCCAACCTTTGGTAAACAACGAAATTTCGGAAAAATTTGTAAATATTATTCTTCCCATTTTTCTAGCGTTTTTTTTTTAGCGTTAGTTTTTTTTAGGTTAGCTTGTTGACAAGTCATCAATGTCTTACCTTCTGATGATAAATGAAGTGAAAAGATTGAATAATGGTCGTGGGTATGAAGAACTTTCTTAACTTCTCTCGAAAAAAATATTCAGTCGAGAGAAATGAGGCAACGTTGGAATGTTCATGCGTCGTCAA
Organism: Bemisia tabaci; assembly: GCF_001854935.1. Classification (NCBI taxonomy): domain Eukaryota; kingdom Metazoa; phylum Arthropoda; class Insecta; order Hemiptera; family Aleyrodidae; genus Bemisia; species Bemisia tabaci. The sequence goes on from NW_017547161.1 coordinate 5,543,126, forward strand.
AACATAACATGAGCCTTTTAAGCTCTATTCCTCGATGCCGCGATAATTCTAACGCGAGTTCGAATAATTGCGCAGAACACAGTGCGGCCGCCGTTAGACGTATATCAGAGCCTTCAAGACTGCAAGAATACTTCACGCATTGCGCCGAACAGTGCTGTCGGCGCACGGCCCATATCAGCGCCTACAAGACTGCATGAATACTTCTCGCATTGCGCCAAACGCAGTGTAGTCGGTCAGTTGGCGTGAAACGCATATTAGCGCCTAAATGACTGCGCCTGTGTCATCATTCTTGACTTTCTGCTCCAGTTTTTACCATAATTAAAGGGGAAATATGTATCCTCATTGTAATAATTCAGAAACTTGGATGATATTTAATTTTTGTTTTGTTTTTGGGTACATTGAAGGAAAGTAGAACGGACGAAAAAATAAAAAAGGAGCAATTTTAGACGTCCTTAAAGGTCGATCGGTGGTGGGGTAAATTTCGCAAAACCCTGAAACCCTGGTTTGGACAACAGAATTTTTGCACAACAGAATTTTTGCACGAGCCGATTCACTTGGTCGATGAATTAACCAATCAGAAATCGTTGACTAAATTTTTCATTTTTAAAAAAAGGACAATTTTAGAAGTCTCTTGAAGGTGTATCGGTGGTGGGGTAAAGTTTGCAGAAGGGAGGCGGCTCGGCGGGCGACCGAAGCGGGCAGGACCCGTGATGGGGGGGTCGAGTCCTCGCGGGAATGTTCGTTTTGCGATGATTTAGTAATTCGCGTCGCCGAGCGGGTGCGGGGCAGCGCCCGGGCCGGGCCGTCCATTTCCGCGAGTTATTATAATGAGCCTGCAAAATGATAATAGCCCCGATAAAATGTATAAATAATGAAACGGAATAATGGTAATCCATACTCCCTGATCGCTCCTTCCTCCTCCTTCGCGCGACTCCCGTCCAACGAGAAAGAAGGAGCGCCGGTCCCAGATTGAAGACACGAATTCGCCCGCGATAAGGAAAAACACCGTATGAGCATTCAAATGTTGTCAAATGTCCTGTATTCAAATATTTACACGGAAAATAATTGATTGCTGATATGACAATTAAATTTTTAAAAAATATTTCCAACATGTTTCAATGTACATTTTTCAATAGTGTATTTGGGGGTAAAATCTGCATTGAAACATGTCGAACATTTTTTTAAACTACAAAATTGTTAAATCGTTTTTGCCGTGATATTTTGAAGGAAGCTATGAATATTTTTCCTTGAAATTTTCACACACTTTAGAACTAATTACGAACCAAATTCTCGGAAAAATTGGGAAGACATTATTCACAAATTTTCCCGAAAATTCGTGATTTTTCAGAGAAAATATATCAAAGTCAAAAGACTGATGCGGCGTTCTTCTTTAACACGGCGAAATTGCCGATTGCGTCTTTATTGCATTTAAATTCTCAGACTCTTACGTTCTACTCCTTATCACGATATTAAGAGGGTGCGCACCATAGTCGTCACAAACTTACACCTCTGGAGAATGTTTTTCTACCTATTAATTTAAAAAAAGTGGCTTTAAGGTATTAAAAATATATTCTCTTGAACCGATTAAAGAATTTAATATATTTTGACACCCTCTCTCTCTAATCGTGACCATTAATTATTTGTTCATTTTTTTTTCAGGTAATGATCGAACATTTCTAAGAAATTGATAACGAGCTAACCATTTTGTACTATTTCCAACACAACCTGCATCATTCGAGGTAAACTGTCAATTATGCCCATGTTCTGTGCACTCTTATGAGCCTTCAATGTTTAGCATGACCAGAAATGACGGAAAGCAATACATATGGTTCCTCAGAGTTTCTTATATTTTAATTTCTTTTTCTTGTAAAGTTTTAGCTTACTTCCATGGGTTACTATCTATTGTACCTACGAATCAAATCAGTGTGTAATATGTTCTTTCTCCTAACTCGTTATCTACACAAGAATGCACTAGACTTTTTTTTTCTAAAACTCAGATCTTTGTCTGGTGGCCTGTGGTACTGGAAGGCTCCGAACCATTCCGCGCTCTAATTTTCAATATTTTAACCTCGTTTCAGCTCAGTTTTTTTTTCTTTTTTTTTCTCATTACGTGATCCATTCCCACTTTTCATTTGCTAAGAGCGACCCAGCGCACTTTTGTCGCATTGCGGTGAGGGAAACCTTCCCCCGAAACATTCCCCCGACCGGAGACTTTCCAACTGACACAGCAACTCCGTCTCCTCAGTAAGGGGACAAGGCNTCATCCAATTTATGAGTTTTTAGGGATTTAAAAATCGGGGACGAACCCCAGAAAATAATTTATAGTTTTCCCGAAGCATTGAGAACAACACCTTTCAAATGAACCAACGCCCCTCGCAATTAGTACAGTGGTTGATTCACAATTTCATTCTATTTTTCAAATTAAATATTAAGATTCTCTTGAACCGATTAAAGAATGTAATATATTTTGACACCCTCTCTCTCTAAGCGTGACCATTAATTATTTGTTCATTTTTGTTTCAGGTAATGATCGAACATTTCTAAGAAATTGATAACGAGCTAACCATTTTGTACTATTTCCAACACAACCTGCATCATTCGAGGTAAACTGTCAATTATGCCCATGTTCTGTGCACTCTTATGAGCCTTCAATGTTTAGCATGACCAGAAATGACGGAAAGCAATACATATGGTTCCTCAGAGTTTCTTATATTTTAATTTCTTTTTCCTGTAAAGTTTTAGCTTACTTCTATGGGTTACTATCTATTGTACCTACGAATCAAATCAGTGTGTAATATGTTCTTTCTCCTAACTCGTTATCTACACAAGAATGCACTAGACTTTTTTTTCTAAAACTCAGATCTTTGTCTGGTGGCCTGTGGTACTGGAAGGCTCCGAACCATTCCGCGCTCTAATTTTCAATATTTTAACCTCGTTTCAGCTCAGTTTTTTTTTTTCTTTTTTTTCTCATTACGTGATCCATTCCCACTTTTCATTTGCTAAGAGCGACCCAGCGCACTTTTGTCGCATTGCGGTGAGGGAAACCTTCCCCCGCAACATTCCCCCGACCGGAGACTTTCCAACTGACACAGCAACTCCGTCTCCTCAGTAAGGGGACAAGNGGGGGGGGGGGGGGGGGTACGCGGCTTTAATCCCCTAAATTCTACATTCCGGTCGACACGGACATTAACCGGGATTTTATGATGCGCGCTGTTAGCGAAATTAGGATATGAATGGTTGCGGTCCGCCGATAAACCCTATCGATTCCCGGCGACTGTTGACCCCGCGCGACCCGCCCGCCTCCACAAAGGCCGCGACAACCATATCCGACATCCAACGCACAGTGGCTCGGAAAGGTCGGGCTTAAAATTTTTGACCGCACTCGCAAATTTTGATGTTTATGTTTTGATACTTGCCAAAAGGAGGAGTATCTACAAGAGCCGAAACGGCCCACTCCCGGAATCCCAAGATTTTCCGATATTTTGCCGTTGACAACGTACATCATTGGTGAAAATGCCAGACTGCACGTATTTCAAGCTGCAACGTTGTGGACTTCCTGTCATATTTTAATTTTTACATGAAAAACCTCTCGACGTCAATCTTCTAAAACTGCCGTAATATTTCTTCTCCTTGCGAAGAAAACTCTATGAAAACTTCAAGGAATGAAATTGACTTTTTTTCCGTCAAAAAAAAAAAAAAAAAAAAAAAATGGGAGCAAAGATTTTTATACATCGCAAATGAGATACGTGGTCTGGTAGTTTCACCGTAGATATTTTACAATAACATTTGTATCTCAGTGGTAATCACAGTTTTTGGCTTTGTTACGGAAGCCCAAATCTAAGACCATCAATTCACAAAAATATTCTGTGAGAAATTTGCACCCAAGCTCCAATTTTTAAGCATCAAAAAGTCAGTTTGAACTTTCTTTTCGCCATAATAAGGACCGAGCCATGTAATTTCGAAACTTAGAACACGTATTTCTCGAAATAGCAACAACTGCACTTATAAGCCTTGTCCTCCACGCCCCTCCTTTGATCTGCGATGAAAATACTTTTAATATATCGTTCATAGGTTGCTTTTCGAACTTCCCGCGTGTGAATAATTTTCTACGTAAACTTTTGAAGAGGAAACAAGAGAATTTCCCTCTGGTGCAGACCCTCGGCAATTTTACGAGGAAACCTCTTTTAAACTACGAGTATTACGTTTTGTGGTGTCGGAGGTTTGAAGTTTCTCGAATCATGTCCGAATTTTCCCACTGTGCAATGTCGGGCGCCCCGCAGGGATTAATCATCTCGCTGAGACGGGATCGGAACGGGCCGAAAGCGGCGGAAACGAAATTCGCAAAAGTTGCGCGCCTTTGTAATTGCCAACTTGGACGGAAGTGATTAACTGGTCCCGATAAATTCATATCGCCCGATGATGATGTTTGTTTCGGCGTCGCGTCGATCGAGGAGGATTATAGACGCGTCTTGAGATGGATGTCACCCGCGCTGCCAAGTATCTCCTGCAGCTTAATCGTTGAAATTTTGTGTTTTTCGGGTGGAAATAGATTACATAGATTAAATGGCGAAGCGTCATTGGTCGGCTGTCTTATCGCTGCTTTGTCGTGCTTTGCTGGACGACAAACTTAAGGCACCTTTTGAGTATCCGACAGTATGTCGTCCGTTCCATCCGACAAAGCAACGATAAGACATAGCCGACCAATCACGCTTCGCCATATAACTTTAGTCGTCAATTTCCACCCGACAAACACAAAATTTCAACAATCAGGCTGCCGGTCTCCGAAAGGGTTTTCTTGGCTTCGATTTAGGCTCTGTTCTATCACTCCTTTTGACAGGTTCAATACTCTACTCTAAGATAGGGTCTTGCCTGCCCACTTTTAGATGGAGGTTAAGTTGTTTAGGGCCAGTGTTCGATACTCATCTTAGAATTTCAAAAGCCATTTGACCCATCAAGCTCAATTTTAGGGGCCATTGAAGATTTTTTTAGGGGCCAAATTGACTTTTTGACTATATATCACGGCGTATTCTGTGAAAAGTCAGACGTAGGATGTTTAAGTTACAGAACTAATAGCTGTAACTTGTAACTTTCGAAAAATCACCGAACAGAAAAATTAGGGGTTTTACTCTTATTTTGGGAGGCACTTTTTAGGGGCCACGTTGGCGCAGAGCCTTCATTTTTTAGGCGCATTTGGCGCGTTGGCGCCTGTGAGTTTTGAACACTGTTTAGGGCCGTATTCTTTGCCATCCCTTGAAGGAATCTTTTCCTCAAGAAGTCCCATATTGATGGTTACAGTGAAAAACCGCGTATCTCCATCGCGGCGTTTCAAAATTGCTTCTCCTATCTTGTATTTTTGAAAAGAACAAATGAAAATCATAGCTTGTCTGCTAAAAGAGAAGAAAAATGAAGGAAGTTGAAATCCAGAAACAAATACCCTTACGGGGATTTTTCCTTGAATCGGAAGGAGACGGGTCCTGCCTCTTATAATTTACGCGGAGTTCATTTTGATTCAAGCAAAAATCCGATTGTATCAAGAGTACATGTTTCTCTGGATTCAAGAGACTTGTTTTTCGGTGTCGGCAAAAGTCTATATTTGAACATCCGTATTATTTTTGTTTTAAAGTATTATTCTTTATTACATGAAAATGAAATGCAAAGACGGGGAAGAAGAAATTTTTACGTTTTAGTGTATTCTAATGTAGACAACAAGGAAATTTCATAGAGGATGCATTTCTCTTGTAGACTAATAGAATGAGGCCAAAACGCTGAGTAAAATACCTTTCGATGGAAAAATTTCCCAATTTTCTATAGTTTCATTTTTTGAACTTATGAGGAAAAACGATGTCAAAGAAAACAATAAGGAACAAAAAATTAAGAGAACTTTTGCCAGAGCGATCACCTTCCCCACAAGGTCCACGGTAAGGACAGATGTAGTATCAGTGACACAGAAGTGAAAAGTTACTTGATTATACCCAAAGGAATTCCTCAAGAGCGAAGAATTTCCGATATAACAACGATTCCTTTGTAAACTTCGCGCGGAAAAAGGATGATGCCGCTAGTTTTCCTTATAATCTACGCCCGAACTCTTGAAAAGCTCTTAGAGTTAACGCCCTTTACTCTCGTAAAGTTCAGGATTATGGAAGATTTCATCTCTGTATTCAATCAATTTCTATGAAAAGTAATAAAGATGAATACGTATAAGCTCTCAAGGGATGACCGTTTTCATGATCTAAATACTTAGGCCAGCGTGCTGATTATTGAAGTTGATAGATAGAGTGATAGACAAAGAAGACATTGGAAAAATGGAGTGATCATATTGGTTGAAACGGGTGGTTCTTATTTCTTCTGAATGAAGAGAGATTATGAAGGACTAACTTCAGGGGTTTACTGCGAGTTGCTGTTAGTTCGCCTATTGATTACCGACTTTTTCCATTACAACCACTCGTTTATTCAACCAATAGGATAGCTTTATTTTCCCTGCATCATTTTTTCTTACCGCTCTGTCTATCAATTCCATTAATCAGCCTGCTGTGAGAGTTACAAGAAAAACACACTGGCGTGGGATGCCAATCATAGTGGCGTCAAAATTTTTCGAGTTTCATTTATTTACCTAGTTTTTGAGAGATTTTCGTGAGTAATTGTCTCCTGTTTTATTCTACTTCTTCTCCCTCCTCTATTTCTTCTTTACCTGTTTTCTGCTTTTCTTTCTTCCTTCTTTTTTTATTCTTTTCCTTCTTCTTCACTCTCTCTCGCCCACATCGAGCAGTCCAAAATGGCTCGTTGTGATCGGTTCAATAGCTGAGCAATCTACAATAAGAGTGGGAAACGTGAGAGCACCTTCAATTTTGTGTATATGCATCACGGACGTCCTGGAGGCTCGAATAGTTGTATCTGTGCGTTATTTTGAACGTCTCGTCGTATCCGATATGGTTGAGCATCAGCTAACAGCACAGGTTAAAAATGTGGGAGCTCTTTCAATTTTGTGTATACACAGCAGGAACATCTTAGGAACACGGATGGTTGCATTTAGGAGTTTTACGTAGGTATCGGTGTTTCCGTTGCAATCAAAAATACGGCCAAGAAACGCGAGAATTCCTTCAATTTTGTGTGTTTGTAAAAGATGTTTCAAGAGTCATCTCAGTAGACTTGCTAGGTAGGATGGTAAAATGTATTTACCATCAAAGAAGTATATTCCCTCAAAAGCTCGATTTCTAAAAAATTGGCGGTTATGCCCGTCTTCAACCCGTCCTATTAAAGAGACCCAACCTTCATGAAGAAATCAATATAAGCTGCGAGGATCTTTTTCCTGGGGTCCTGAATTACGTCTCACGTAAATCTGCCAAAATTATACACCCCCCCCCCCCCCCCCGAACCACCACCTGCCGTGCAAATTGATGGTACGCCTTATAGCCACGGCGCGGCGCAATCTTTTTTGTGTCAAGGGCGGAGCTCGATGCTGTCGTGCTGTGGCATAACGTCGTATGAACATTCGAGGGTTGTCCAATTTCCTCTGATGTACAAAAACCTGATGCGTGGGACTCGAAGTTTAGGCCATATGGATCTCTGAAGTTTTCAGATTGAGCATCTGAAACACTTAAGGTCTAGCCGTCGAGGTTCGGATCACACATCGGAAACATCAGTTCTTACATCTGATGTACTTTAGATGTAAGAACCGAAGTTCTTCAGATGTGAAAACCGAAGTACTTCAGACGTAAGAACTGAAGATTCAGATGTGTGATCCAAACCTCAGTAGCTGGAAGTGTTCGAATGCTCAATCCGAAAACTTTAGAGATCCATACGATCTAAACTTCGGGTCCCACGCACGAAGTGTTTTTCCCCGTGTAACACGTTTATTTTTGAGGAAAGTTATGACAATTTTTCCTCGGAATTCTCTGACATTTTAGATCAAATTAAAAACAAAATTATATAAGAAGTTGGTAGGAAAAAATACACGAATTTCCCTGAAAATTAGCGATTTGTCCAAGGAAATTTGGCAACGCCTGAAGCCTCATACGGCGTTCTTCCTTAGGACAACAGAATGATCCAACATGTTCTTCCTCGTGGCATCGGAATCGGGCGCCGGGGTGCGGTGGATCTGCTGGAGGCATGCAGCGGGACAGGACGTCGCTATTCCGATGTAAGGGCATATCTTGATTTTCACGTGAGCCCTGCTTTACATATAAATGCACGCTTTTTGGGGCTCACCTAGAATTCAAGATACGCACTGATGTGAGAGGAGCGACGAGGAGTCAGATCTGGCGATGGTATCCGTGTAGCTGCCACCCATTCAATCATCGCTTGATTATTTATCGACGGGTTCGGATCGGTGGCACTGCACCGCGGCCATGATGAATGGAGCCTCAATAGCAGGGCGCCGCCGCCGCACAGTGGATATAGTCAATCAGAGAGCTCGCACATGAAATGGTTGGCGAAAACTGCAAATTTTGATGTTTATCTCGTCAAATTTTAAATATTGAGGGGTGCTTTCAAAGGAAAATTACACGAGTAAACCGATGGAACAAGTTTTAGCACCTCAAAGTTTATATAAATGGAGTTGTGAGCTTTTAAAGTTTCCAAATTTTGTCCGACCTCTCCTAGTGACTCGGTCCAGTGTGCGCCGCTTATTCACAATGGAACGAGACTGTCAGAAAGGTCGGACGTGAAATCTTTGATGAAAACTGAAAATTTTGATGATGATTTCGGGAGGGTGTGGATTCGATTGACTTGAATCGATCGAAAAATAGAAACGTGAATCCATCAACGTGAACCTGTCGACGCCGATTCGATCGACCAGTGATTAAAATACCGGTGTCGATTTTATTGACATGCATTGATAAGAAAAATAAAAACGTGGATCGATTGACGTGAACCGGTCGACACCGATTCGATCAAAAAATTAGTAAAAAACCAATGTCGACTCGATCGAAAAATAAAAACGGGAACCGATCGGCAACCGTGCACATTGACAAACCCCTTAAATCAATTGACAAATCTGTGAGTCGATTGAGGTAATCCATGAATCGATCGATAAATCCGTCAACCGATTGAAACGACCCATGATTACCAACTCGTGACTCAACGGGAAAAACCCACGAATCGATCGACAAATCCCTGAATCGATCGACAAACTCGTGAATAGGCCGACAAAGCCGCGAATCTATCGGCTGAATCCGTTTGTTTGTCGATCGGTACAAACCGTAAATCGATCGACAAAGCCGCTAATTCGATTGACAAACCTCTAAACTGATTGACAACTCGATCGAGAGATCACTGAAGTCGTGGATCGGTTGACAGCTCCAACATTCGATCGGAAAACCCGTGATAAGATCGAATTTTGTCGATCGGTTTGCATCGATCGATTCACGTTTTTCCTTATCGATCGATTCATGTCAACCGAATCTGTACCCTCCATAATTTCGTCATATTATAAATTGAGCTTTATGCTTCTTGCAGGAAATACGAGGGAACCGACTGAACCACTTGTAGAACCTCTACAAATGGACCGCGCTTAACAGAAAAGAACCAAGCCACATCGGCCATTGCCAAATTCAACCGAGCAATTTAATTGTTTACGAAAGAACGTTTGCGCGGATTCTTTTGACAATTTTAAGGAATTTGCCCAGTACAATGGAAAAAATTCACTAAAATTTGAACGAAAATCCGCACAAATGTTTTCATGTAAAAAATTAAATTGCCTAGTTAAAGTTGGCGATAGCTGATGTGGCTTGGTTCCTTTCTGTTTAACGCGGTCTAAATAAAACTATTAAAGTTGCCTTATTTTGTCTTACTTCTTCCATTTTCCTGCTTCAGTGTGCGTCAGTAGCCGGGCGGCTACCGGGGCCCGGCGCATCTCGCGGCAGTCGCGGCATCGATATCAGACGCGAAGGATTTATGCCCGTTACCGATTGACAGACGCCCGAGGACCTCACTCACTCAGCGGCCCCCGTTCCCTGAGACATCTCCACCGACGTTTCTATTTCAATATTCCTGCTTGTCGCACCCAGCCCTATACTTGGTGGCACAACCTCGCGGTTTTTTTTCAAGCTTGGGGGAAGCCAAGGGATTTAGGGACACACTGAAAAAAATGATATAACGCGCTATACGAAACTGGTGTGGTAGGTATCCGTTTGAGGTGCTGTACGGAGCTGCCTAGTGGCGGCCACCAATTCGAATGGCGCGCGCCACGAAACTCGTTTGGTACAGCGCTGCGCGGTGCTGCGCCTCGCGGAATGTTTATGAATCTCAATCAGCCAGGCGGAACAAATACTAACATTCTCGGATCTCATTTCATAATGGAGATACGTGATTTTACACTTTGGCTAATATAATATGCGTCACATTTTTGAAGAAAAGATACAGTTTAAGATGCTTGAATAGCAGATACTCACCTTCAGGCTTCACAATTTGAAAAATCCAGTAGTAAGATCTGACAGCAGTTGGGTACAAAGAATTTCAATGTAGGTAGATCCATAACGATGATAATTTCTGTGAACTGATTTTTTAGTAAAATGTCCAGTAGACTGACACATTTACTTTAAGAATCAGATTTCAAGAAAGGTAATGGTTTAAAAAAACCTATGTTCATGAGCACGGTGGATATGAAGGATGAATAAGGAAAACATAAGAACCACTGATTTTGAGTAATGCTAACTCTAACTCACAAGAGAAAAGCTGTCAACCTGATGTTTTACACTAGCCATTTAGCAATCATTGATCAAGAACTTTCGAGTAATAGGAAATCACAAAAATCACAGGGTACAGAATAGAAGCTGGTTGTAAGCGATTACTTGGAGCGTTAAAGTAGGTAATGAATATTGATAAGGTAACCATGTAAAATGTTACTCAGGGGCACAAGATGGTGAGTAAGGGTGGTATTTTTCATCATTCAATCTAAAGCCAAGACCGACAGTTTCTATTTACAAATTAACGATTAATAGAGAGAGGAATAAGTATCCTTATTAGCCTTGAAACTGTTTAGCGCAGTCGCTCAGGAAATCCCAAATCATAGAAGAAAAGCGTTTAAAGAATTTCTCCGGTTGAGCACATATTTTGGTGCATTGATGTATCTCTCTGTAGTTCTAAGCACAAAACATTGAATTTTCATGGGTATAAGAGAGTTTTAGATGAAATAGGAAAATTATCAAGTAAATCATGGTACCCAGGCAATCTAGCGTATCATGCATCCATCAACATCTTGCCCTGGTATTTAACATTCTCAGAGGTGGACAAGGGAAAAGCGAAGAAAAATTTCGTTTGAAAAGATTATAAAATGAAAACTTCTAGACAACTAGGAAATGGAAAAAGCACAAAGTAATCTTACTTTGAAAACAAACAATCAAAGAGATTAAGGTCTCGGTCGACATTGTGGGCAAGTGCACTTAGGAGCTAGAGTAGCTTCAAAACTTCACGGCATCACAAAACCAATTAGGTTCGAACATGTTCAAGATAAATATATCCTTGATTGTAATTATATTTAACGAATAAACATGCTAAACTACCGATATTATGTATTGTGAGGGATCTGAGTGATATGAACTTGGTAATGGCCGGAACTTCGGTTTGGTACGATCGCGGTTTTCCACACATAAGACACGATGTTAGGAAAAGTAATGTAACAAACTGTTGAATACTAGAGTAAACATGAGATAGGGTGAAATTAGAATTAAATGTTTAAAGTCAAAGAGATACAAGAAAGAATATTGGCATGTTTTGATGACGAAGACACTGATAACAATCCAGACCAACAACAACCTGCCTTACTTACTGTTCATAGCAAAAACATCAATTATTAAAGATAGCAGCACTATCAACCCAAGAAGCGGGAAAATAGAATAATCATTTAAATTAAAGCGGGGACTTTTAAATTGACGCACCCGAAAAAGGGTCCGAAACCTTTGTAGTTGATACCTCAACGCAACGGCCATTTTTGTAACAGCTCGGAATGATTTGCCGTGGATGATGGTGTAAACGAGATGAATCGTGCCGCTTACCAAACTTGTTTGGTGCGCGGCATAAACCGGTACGTGACGTCAGTTTCTGACTAAAAAATTCTGGTACGCCGCACTAGATTCTCGTTCTGCGCAACAAACTCTTTTTTCAGTGCACAAGCGGATCCAGACACCTCGGTTTCAGGTCAACGATTTTTTGTCCGCGCACCTTTTTTGTCCAGTATAGTTTACGCCCACACGTAAACTAAGCGACAGTGACTTGGTCCGAGCGTTATATTTTAGTCGGTACGTAAAATTATATCGACAATATGGAAATGACAGTATCCTTAAAATGATGAATGTACAATATACCTTATATATATTTAGGTACTTTTTTTAATTTTTTATTTACGAATTTATTACTTCATTTTGAAAACATTTATATTTTTAAACCGTGACAAATATTTGTAAAACCTTCTCCAAGCGACATTAATCTCAATAAGCCGCAGTTGTGCCGACAGAAACTGCAAAAATGAATAAAAGAGGAAAAAAAACCAAGAAACACGCAATATTTAGTTTTAACCCATTTGCACATCGATCTTTTAGAGTCAGATATGTCAAATTTTGAGCGTTTCGTTGCGCGTACGCCTCACTGCAGCACAATAAAAGCACAAAATGTAAAATAAAAAATTAAAGTGCTTTGGAAATCATTAAATTTGACACGGAACCACCAATATTTAAACACACACATCATATTATTATTCTCCTTTGATGAATTGATATATATTTTTTCCCATCAATCTAAATGAGAATAATCAATGCAGAGTGTGCGAACATTTCAAAATCATGAGTTAAAAAACGCTGACTATGCGAGTATAAATATTAAAGCCGAACAGAGCGGAGCGGCGCGGCGTGCTGCCAGCGCGAGAGGCTCACTGGCGCCTACAAACCTAAGTGGATACTTCACGCATTGCACAATGCTTGAAGTATCCTCTTAGGTTTGCAGGCGCCAATACTTCACGCATTGCACAATGCTTGAAGTATCCACTTAGGTTTGTAGGCGCCAATACTTCACGCATTGCACAATGCTTGACAGGGCTGCCACTTTTTTGGGGACTCCAAAACTGAAAAGTGAAAACACGGCATCACTGTCAATGTATTTGCTCCCTTTCTCTGCATGTTTGTCGTGATCAGAGACAAAAGACCCTCCACTCGTATCTTGGCCATTGTGGAAGCTTTTACTTTCGGGACTTCAGCACTCCACTGTTGACTTACCTACATGGTTGATGCTCAACAACGTGTTGGCAGTTTCGTTTTGCAAACAAGCCGAAAATGGCCGACGTCTCGGAAACTTGTTTGGCTCATGACGTCATCCGAAGCTCATCATCGACCATGTAGGTAAGTCAACAGCCGAAACTAGGGTGATGACTGTTGCTCCCTAGTAATTGTCCATGAGGAATCGTTGAAACCCCGAAAGTAAAAGCTTCCACCTGTCGCTAGGAGGCCAGTGGAGGGTCTCTTGTCTCTGGTCTTGATGTAGAGATGGACTCTCAGGATAGCGTGGGATATCCCCTCCATTTTGACCCCGACTTGAGAACTTTTTTTGAGCCTGGGGGTTGATTTCAGAGAAAACCAGTGGCACCATCGTGTTTCTCGCGAACTTTTACGTAAGAATCTATAGTCAAATAGCGAATTCCTCACTTTTACAACATCTCCATTATTCTATTTGGCTTCAATTATTAGTTTATTTTCATACTATGAAAATATACACAATGTGTGGCATCTCTAATTTAAGGGCTATTTTAATATTTAAATCCCCCTCTATCAAATGACGGTGCGGTGGAGGCTGGAGCGGTGGAGAATCCGTAGCCTTAAATGAACCATCTGACCCTAGCGATAAACCCCAAGGGTGAAAGAGCCAATGGGAAACTCGGTTTCATGTGAAGGTATGCAATGTCAATGTCGCATGCATACATCCGGACTTTCTGATCAATAATTATAAATACTGTATTCGCAGATCAGCATGTCGTCGCAGGTGAAATGCCTTCAATTTAGAGAGTATGCAATCCGCAAATGTGCGGGCACCTTGTGCCGCCAGCACCCCGTGCCCCTGAGCGTTAATCCAGCCCTGAGAGAATCGTACTTTTTATCAAGTGCCTGGTCAATTTCACCCCTGTTTGACAGACCATGATCGAACTCTGAGGGCGTGTGCTATTATTGTTTACAATCTTGAATGAGTGGAATTCGAAAACTCCTGACATACACGTTCTAAAATTCGATAGAGATTTATTTATAAGCATCGCTGAGCGCTTTCGTTGAAAAGACCCTCATTTCTAGGTATCGATAAACGATCTAAATTCTAAATATCCTTCTCGGTGGCGTGGCGTGCTTTGTGACACGTCAATTGATCTGAGAGAGGATTTAGGATAAATTGGACTGCATTTTGCAATTTGGAACTAGAAATCCTGGATCTTCTGGTAAAACACTCATGTGCATAGGGAAACTAATGGCACATACGTTGTTTTTAAACGGGGCTAGAATCGATAGGTCCAAATCGCAAAATGTAGTCCAATTCAAGTGAGAGGAACCGCGTTGGGTTCATGTTAAGTCATTCATGACACAGGAAAATACGTTTGCGGGGTTCAGTGACGTGGCGAGCTTTGCGACGTCGATTGATCTGCCATTTAAACCCATGGAAAAGGGTCGATATACAGGGTGTCCAAAATGATCACCTCAATAATCAATTCTTTACTACAGCTTCATTCGGGAAAATCTCAATAATCGATCATCCATGCCTCGCCACCGGGCCTTTTGACGCTAGTTGACTTTTGACTCGAGCCCCTAACACCCTCACGCTCACGTGTCGACACCTTGCGCGATTAATTCGCGGCTAAACGCGGCCTGGCGCGATTAAACGCGAGTTTAATCTCCAACCGCGCGCGGTGCGAGCGTTTGGCACGGGATGAAGACATCCGCATCCACAGCCACCCACGCCACCCGCGCTCGCGAAGGAGGACGACGGGCGATTCGCGCCACCTGTTACCCGCCGATATCCGCGGCGGGGGTGTCGCGTTCCCCGTATCCACGGCGGTGTGCGGGGGCGGGGGGGGGGCGGCTCTCGTTACGACCCCCGAATCCGTGCGCCTAAGTGCAGCTCCGCGGCCAGGGCCAAGATTGATGGGCCCGCTAATTGTGTCGTGAAGCGACTGTCTGCACGCGCGCCGCCGCCGCGGAAAGAGTGCGACCCGCACATGCATGCGCCCGCCCGAGTCATAATTCACCCTGGCGTCGATGCCAGAATTCAACGCAAATCGTCGTCACGAAGGAACGTAACTCCATTGCAGGGTTGCAAAATTTAATAAGCAAATTTAATTTTTCCACGAATTTGCGTATGTTCATCGTCTAAACTTTTTGAGTGAAATTCTGTGCCGGAGTCAATATGAATCACTAAATACAAAAAGGGCACATGTTTAGAAAGCCAAATTGTTCAGGAGACACAAAAAACTGTTTATTTCTTGGTAGATATTTCTTTAAACAGAACGACTTTCCAAAAAATATCTACCACGAAATAAACAGTTTTTTGTGTCTCCTGAACAATTTGGTTTTCTGGACATGTGCCCTTTTTGTATTTAGTGATTCACATAGCGCCCAAAAATCTCGAGTCATATGGATGCGGAGCAGAATTCACTCTTTTTGCGGAGCGTCATGCTTCTATGTTGCTAATTTCACTCAGCATTCATTTGACGGCATATCATGTGACGCATATCATAAATTCGTATTGGAGTTTTGGGCAATATAGACTGCGGCATCGAATTTTACTCCTAGGTTCTTAACAGTGTTCTGTCTAATGTATCGTACCTTGGTGGATTCTGACTCGCCTTCAAAGGGGATGCGGGTATATTTGATCTTGTTACGTGGAACGCGTTGCTATGAGTTACGTCAAACTGTTGTCACCAGTCAAAAATGCCTTCAGTTTCGCGCGATACTTCATCCCTCACACCAGAGTTAAAATATTTGTATCATAACTTGCCATGCAGAACCTTTCGTTTTCCGAACACTGATGAAACAAATTGTCTCGTCTTCAGTCGATAAACCCTCATGGAACCTATTAATATTATTTGCAAGTGTTTCTCCAAATATGTTGCAACTTGATTGATCCTGTCTCGTCCTCAAGAAATGACGGGGATGCGGGTATACTTGATCTTGTTACGTGGATCGCGTTGTTGTGAGCTGGGTTAAACTGTTGTCACCAGCTGGAAAACGCCTTCAGTTTTGCGCGATACTTCACAGCTCACACCAGAGTTATAATATTTGTATCATAAATTGAAGTGCAGATTCCTCCGCTTTTTGAACATCTATGAAGTAAATTGTCTTGCAGATTCAATCGGAAAAGTCTTCATGAAAACGGTTAGCATTCTTTATGACGTTACAATTTCAATCATTCACTTCGTCAAAACCTCCCAACGTGACAATTTCTGTCCATCCTTTTGCTGATTTTTACGAATACTCAATCAGAAAAAGATCAGTCGGAAAGGTATTGTCGCCTTGAGAATTCAGGTTCTCCCTAAGAGAATTCCAGAACGTTCTCAGGAGAATTCCAGAGCGGATTATGTTTATTAGACGTTCTTATTGGTCGAAGTAGAATTTTTTTCTTCGTGTATCTTCTATGTGTGACTCGTTCGAGAGTGGGGTAATATCCATTCGGGTAGGGATTTAGCAACGTAGTTGAGTTTGAATTTATGTCTTCGTATGAAACTGACGGGCGCTATTATATTTTTAAGATCTTTTTGGAGGATAAAACTCCGAGATGTAATTTCAATCGATACGAGTTCTTGGATAACAGTAGAAAGAGTGCAAATTCCCGTGACACAGCTAGCTGTAGGTACTTAGTACTTACAGCGGTTTTGTCGGAAATAACTGCACATATTACAGATTGAGACCAGTCATCTTTAAACACAAGGACGTTATCTGATGAATTCAGGAGGAGGCTGTTTTAAACTCAGACCTTTTTGAAGGCAATTTTGTCAACTTTGATGAATCCTCGGACATTTTTCGAAAATGTTATAAATCGTCCCCTCTCTGACTTGAGGGCGTGTCTCCTTTTGAACCCTAGTGAACCCTATCACCATTTGTTCATATAACTCCATATTTCCTGGGACTCATCTCATTATTGAATCTCTTAGTTCGAAAACGGCCCACCTCGGGTTTTTAATTATGTTCATTTTTTTTGCGTGGAAACACCCATTTTCTGGCTGTCACGCAATTTTGAACTGAGAGATTCAATTAGACCTCGTTTGCAATTGGGAACTAATACAATTTCCGGCTCATTTTAGAGACAAAGTATGTGCCATTACGTTCCCCATGCAGATGAGTGTTTTTATGTATGGGACAGAAATTTAAGTTCCTCATTGCAAAATGCAATCCCATTGGAGATACGCCTTACATCAGAAAAACGACAAGATGATAAACCCCTCCCCCCTTACATCCAAAAGAAAATTGGCTTCATTTTTCAATTAGACACTAAAATTTCTGACTCACCCATGAAAACACCTATGTCCACAGGGAAACTAATGGTACAAACGTCGTTTCTAAACTAAGCCAGAGATCATAGCTCAATGTAGTCCAATTCTTATCCGCCTAAAAGAATCGATTACTTCTCAGGTACATTCGGCAACGCTGGATTGCGGAAATCTTGCGCGGGTTTGCAGATGAATCTCCTCCGCAGGGGCAATGCATCATAGCCGCCGACAGGTGGGGAGGGGTCACCCCTCCCCAGCCCCCTCTCCCGCCGAGGAAGGGATTGCCCACGTTTAACGACGAAACGACCACGAGCACATTATCGCGCTAACTGCCGTAAATTATCATTCTTATTGGGTGCGCCCCCCCCCTCCTTCCTCGCGGAGAATCTCAGGTGGAGCTGCGGTGAAATAAGTCCTCCAGGAGAATGGCGGATAATCGATGTGCAAACATTGTAATAATTGAGGAGTTAGCAAGGTATCGGATCGGGCAGTCGTAAGATACGGATCGGAGGATTGTATGGGCGTCGCGACGATAGGCGCCACATGTTGTCGCTCCTGTGACGTAAACGCGTAAGTGAATTTCCACGTGAGCGCCCGGGAAAATATAGTTAAATGGATAATAGAGCTCATTCCGAAATGGAGTTCTGCTCTTACGCCATAGTGGCGAGGGTATGTGATCGTATCCGGAGATGCTAGTTCTACTCGTTTTCAAATGGTGTATACTATTGAATGGACGTATTTATGCTAAAAAGAACTATATGCATAGGGCTTGTGTGTGACATTGTTCCTTTTAGCATAAATACGTCCGAATGGAGTGTGATCCTTGTAAAAATACGTGGAATGATACGTAATCGAATCTGCGAAAAAGGGCCTTATCTCCCGGAGGAAAATTTTCCTTTGCTTTTTTCGAGTGCATGAAAGAAGATAATTTGGAAATTTTGGTGCAAGCTTAACCCTGAAACCTCAAACATTGAATGAAATATGATCTTGAATTTCAAAAACATTCTTCCGTTGTAGAAAAAATTGGTTTCAGCTTTTCGATTGTGAAACTGCAGAAATGCGTTTCTCGATTTGTTGCGTTGCAGACTTCCCGTCTTACTTAATTTTCTACATCGGAAACTAATAAACGTACATAAATATAAGCCGCTTTATAGCACTCATTGGCGCTTTACGACACCTGCCCCCTGTCAAACCACAAGCCCTGGGGCACCGAACACTTTAAAATCGCTGTTTTAATCCCATTCCTCCAATCGGGCGCTCTCTGCGTCCTCTCCTTAGAGGAACCCCTTTTGGAGGAAAAATTGAAACAGCTTAAAATAATGTCATGTATGATCAAATCAACTCTTAATCATCTACCCTGTGAGAACTTGTCCTTTTTTGAGGTGCTTTTGAAAGGATCTTGCCTGATTTACCAGCGCAAAGTCGCAAAAATTTGAAGTTTTGTCGAATAATTGCTCATTTTCGGTCCTAAATTAGATTGTTTATGTATGAGCACAAGCGACTACCAGTTTCTCCTTTAAATATGTTTATCTTTAGTACACCCATTACAACATATTTAAAGGAAAAAGTAGTAGTCGCTTGTGCTCATACATAAACAATCTAATTTAGGACCGAAAATGAGCAATTATTCGAGAAAACTGCAAAATTTCACTACCCTGCGCTGGTAAATCAGGCCAAAACCTTTAACACCTCAAATGAGGACAAGTTCTCACAGGGTAGATGATTAAGAGTCGATTTGACCATACATGACATTATTCTAAGCTTTTTCAATTTTTGACCAAAATTAGGGACAAAATACCGTCCTTAATGGGGCACATCCTTTGTATTTTTTTCTTCTTTTTTTTCTTTTTTTCTAATTTATGAAATGCTCCCAATTTGACTCTGTGAAAATCTAACGTTCTGCCGGCCGAACGTAGTATGATCAGGAGGCAGGTGGCCGGGGGACGTCCCCTGCTGGGGCGCGCGTATGAGGGTTAACCCGAAATAGTGCTGCGCGTCTCTACTCGGAGACCTCGCCCGAAAAATCCCCCTCCCGCTTGAATTTCCCTATCCACTGGCGGGAGCCTGACATGCGGGCGAGTGACATCTGAGCCGATCCGCGGGATGCCGCCCGTCACAACATGGAAGCCCAACAGCTGAAGTTGAAGTTGAGTCCTTGTCCACGCTCCTACGCATGACGTCAGCCTCAGCCTCTAGTGACGTCACGTCATCGGGTGCGAGTCGCCCGCCCAAGCCTGAGACACGGGAAATTCTATATTCTGAAAGAGAACATTAAAAAGTAGGTTTTACACGTGCCTACACGGAGAAAAAAACCTCGTGCGTGGGACCCGAAGTTTAGGTCATAGGGATCTCTGAAGTTTTCGGATTGAGCATCTGAACACTTTAGGTCTAGCTGTCGAGGTTCGGATCACACATCTGAAACCTCAGTTCTTACACCTGAAGTACTTCGGTTTTCACATCCGAAAGACTTTCGTTCTCACATCCGAAAAACTTCGGTTCTCACATCTGAAGTACTTCAAAATCAGATGTAAGAACTGGAGTTTCAGATGTGTGATCCGAACCTCGACAGCTAGACCTAAAGTGTTCAGATGCTCAATCCGAAAGCTTCAGAGATCCATACCTATGACCTAAACTTCGGGTCCCACGCACGAAGTTTTTTTCTCCGTGCATGACTGTTAAAAGTTCCGGGATTCCTTTCAGATTTTTTCAAAAGTTTCGAATAATGCAAAAGATCCGGAACATTTCGGAAATTTCAAAAGTTCCAGGAAAAATTCAGGAAAATCTCAAAAGTTCCGAAATTCGGTAGTTCCGGGAGGTGGGAGCACGGCTTTCGGCGTTGCAGACTACCTGTCATACATGGAAAACTACTAGACGTCATTTTTTTCGAATTGTAGTGGTTTCTCTCCTTTTCACGAAGAATATTCTTTGGAAACTTCAAGCCATGATGTTGATTTGTCACGTGTTGACGATGTCATTTTGGACTTCCATGATCTGACGCACTCTATATCACCACGGACCTCCTCTAAAAATTCCTTTTTGACGTCCTTTTAGAAATCCATCACCGTTATTGCTCTTAGGTTGTGCCTATGTGTACACTGAGAAAAAACTATGGCTTATAAACCTATTAGAGGTAAATATGGAACACCACTAATAGTAGTACCTCTACATATAATAATAGCACATATACCTTAGTTATGGTACGTGTACCTTAATTAGGTACAGAGACCTTAGTATGGTTCACAGACCGAGAATCATTAGTTTATTTACGACTATTATAGGTGTTCCATATTTACCTCTAATAGGTTTATAAACCATAGTTTTTTCTCAGTGTATACTCTTATCCTGTTCCCGTTTATTAATTTAAAAGTAGATTTTTAAACAAGGTATAAAAAACACTGTTGCCTCTTGACTGTGAACAAGGCATGAAAATCTGTCCAGTTGCAGGGTTGATTTTTACGCTTCCCGTCGTATGAATAATTTTCACGTACGATTTGAAGAGAAAATATGTGATGGTTCTTTCTAATTCAAACCCCTCTTGTCTTTTAGCCTACTTTTGGGGTCCGACTACGATTTTTCAGATGGAATGGTCGTCTTCGATTCATTGCGGTTGAATTTCAACATGAGTAATGGCTGAGCCGCAACTCATGGCATGACCACACCTCTCCCCGCTGTATCCCATTCCATTGAGATCCCCGCCGCATGCGACAGTTAACTAAGAATGGCCATTTCACTCAACAATTAGAATTAGATCTAGACCTTTAGTTCTCTTTTTTCCGCGCGAATGGTTTATTTGCTTTTTATTTTACTCTAAATGAGCTGCAGCGATTCAAGAAGGCATTAAACGGAGGCTGGCATTCACATCGGTGGAGGAAGAGGATCACTGCCGTCCTAAGGAAAACGCCGAATGAGCCTTTTAGGCGTTGCCAAATTTCCTTTGATTAAAGTCGTATTTTCAGGGAAACTTGTGTATGTTATTCTCTCAGTGTCTTAGACAATTTTATTCTTACTTTAATCTACAGTTTCTGAAAATGTCAACGAAAAATACTCTCAAAAGAAGGGTATATCGATAAGGGTCATTTTTAGACCCACCCTGAATTGCCTCAACTCCACAAATTTTTGCTAGTTGAAGGTCTATATTTTACGCAATGCGTCATAATTTGATAATTTTCCTTTTCAAGTCTACCACTGGCCTGAAAACGGATCTGAAGGCCGATTTTGGTGATGAATGTGGGTTTGCAGTCGGAGGCCCGAGTACTCGCATTTTTGATTGTCTTCAGCCTCATTTTCTGGACAGTATTTGACCTGAATAGAGACCGATAATCACTAAATCATGATGCACTCCGTAAATTAGTGATTTCCGTCAATTGTAGCTGAATTATAACAACATAATGCAATTTTGAAATTGATTTATTTTAAATTGTAACAAATAAAGATTCTGACGAAAGTATCAACATATATTAGGTACAAGTTTTTCAAATTTCTAATAAAAATTTGAATTATTAAATCTATGTATAATTTTGAGATTTCTTTAACAGTAAAAATCTGTCGACCCCCCTCCTTTCCTAAAAAATGAATGCTTCCTAGGGGAAATTTGGCAACGTTCGGATGTTCATACACCGTTCTTCCTTAGCCTGACAGATCAGTGGAAGGGGGACCTGGGAAAAAGGCTGCGAGTGTTGGGTGGCTATGCTCTAATTAAAGACGTTTTAACATGCCAAGGTTAATTAAAAGAAATGGAGCTTAGCGCGAATCCCAGCAGCGCACTCAAAACGCCAGCAGGAGTCGACAAGGGGCTCCAATTACGCCGATCCTCCGAAATAAACGCCCATCCGCACTCTGAAGTGAGCCCTCTTCCCCGTTTAACCGTAGGCTCTTCACGGCTCACGTTAAAGGATAGTCGCGCTTTCACGTCACGACAGCCATGAATTTGCATGCGAAACGAAGCCAACTTCCAAGTGTGTGGCAGTTAGGTGAAGAGCCAAATGAAGCCTCAGCCTCATCACACGTCCGCGTTTAGTGAGCTCCCGCGCAGAGAAAATAAAACAAAAGGCTCTCACGTCTAAGTTCGCCCAAAACAATATCTCACTCCGACTGTGAGCTCGGAGATTGTGAGCTCCTAAGCGTGAGGTCTGTCTGCGCATCGGTAACATACTGCTCTGCTTAGGAAGAGCGCCGTATGAGCCTTCGGGCGTTGCCGACTTTCCCTTGATAAATGTTTAATTCAAACGGATTTAAAACCGTTGATAGCTTATTCTTCAAAGAGTACATATGGACCGGGTTTAGCAGAAAAAAACCAAGATACATCAGTTATTGCCACATTTAACCGAGCAATTTAATATTTAAAAAAGAACGTTTGTGCGGATTTTTTGTGAAATTTTCAAGGGATTTGCTTTGCAGTACGCAGGAAATTCACTGAAATCTGCAAAAGAATCGCCCAACCGTTTTCATATCAACAATTAAATTGCCCAATAAAATTGACAATAACTGATGTGGTTGGCTCCTCTCTGCCGAATGCGTTCCATATAACTTTAGTATCATTTAGTTTAGTTTAGTATCTTTAGTTTTTTTCTAAATAAAACAAAAGAAATAACGAATACGAACACAAATCAATTTGATTCATTCAATTTTTCAGAAAAATTTCTTTCGACGGCGAGACCGCGAAAATGCGTATCTCGGACCGATAACCATCATCGTGGACCGGTGGAGTGCGATCACAGCATATTCCTTGCATAGAGAAGTCGACTCACCGAAGCTTAAAGAAACGACGCGGACGTTCAGTAGTGTTCCACGTAGAAAATAAAGAATGACAGGATATCTGCAGCGCTGCAAACCGAGTTACGCATTTTTGCAGGTTCACTATCGATTCACGTTTAAATTTAAAGTATCTGAAAATTTCAAGGGAGAATGTTTATGACTTTCCTCTGAAATTAATATTTTATCGGGTTAATTTGACAACTTGCGAATGTTCTTACGCTGTTTTTCCTCAGAAAGACAGCTTGGTAGTAAGCTTTTAAGCAGCGTCTGTTCACAGAACTAGATAATTTCTTGATATTCCTTTGTTTCCCTCGCTCTCTTGAATTTCATTCATTAAAAGGATTGTGAGTTGTTCAGCTGCCATCAAAACTCCTGGAACTTGATTCTCTTTCCATCGACCCCAAAACAAACGAGAAATATCTGTAGCTGCAGCTAAGAGCTAAGGAGCCGCCATAATAACATTTTCACCGATTCGATAAGTCAGAGGAAAAACCATGAGATGCCTCAATAGACCTGTTCTGACCCTATCAGCTAGAGCAAACATAAGAAACATAAATACTTCCTCAATATTTCCGTCAGGCAGCCACGTTGAATATTGTGTATAGCAAGGGTGCGCAAGGGTTGAATGGAACGACTCCTTTTACGTAATGTTCACGTAAGTCGTAATGTTGTTTTTGAAGCGGGGAACTTAAAAAAACGCATGTTTCAAACGCAGATTTTGAAGTAGGAGTATATTCCAGATTTTCCTACCCTGGTAAAAATTGGCAGTAGAATCTGTGTCCCAAAATACCATAGACCGACAGCCGGCTGTAATATTTCCAATAGCTTCTATAGCCGGCAACACAATTTCTTACAGCCTTTTATAGCCGATGGCGATTAAGCAACAGCCTGGCGATATAGTGTATGCTAAACGTTAGTAATTACAGATGCTAGGACTTGGTGAGTTTTTGGAATACTGCTCTCTTTTTGGGCCGTAGTATCTTGATTTATTTTGCAAGGAAAGCTCCGTACTTTTGAAGGATGCCTGATATTCCTAATATGTTGGAGCGCCTTCAATGTCGTACGATACTGTGCAATACCTCTGGTGTGAAATAGTTGCTACAAGCGCCGTGGTACGCGGCGGCGGGCGGGCAGCCAGCGCGAAACGCGCATCAGCGCCTACAAACCTAGCAGGAATACTTCACGCATTGCGTAATGCGTGAAGTATCCCTGTTAGGTTTGTAGGCGTCAGTGCGCCACCGCTCCGCTTTGTGTTAGGCTCTAATATTTAATCTCGTAGAGTCAGCGTTTTTCAACTCATGACTTTGAAATGTTTCCACACTCGGTATGGATTATTCTCATTTTAATTGATGAAAACAAATATGTAGTAAAGGAAAATATAATGTGCGTTTTGTAAATATTAAGGTGATTCCGTACAAACTTAAGGATTTACAAAGCACACGAATTTCTACACAATTTTTTATAGCCTTTTATAGCCGATGGCGAAAAAGCAACAGCCATGCGAGAAAGTGTAAAGCCCGGCGATAGGAACTATAGCCCGGTTGTATAATTTTTTATCGCTTCGTGTAGCCCGGCCGTATGATTTTTTCCACTTTCTACAGCCAGCTATATGATTTTCTATCGCCTTCTTCAGTCGGCTATAAGAACTCCCATGGTATTTTGAAACGCAGCTCCTATCGCCAATTTTTACCAGGGTAATACGCTCATCGTGATTTTTGAGCCACGTTCTGTGAGAGGCAACTCTTCTTCTTTCTGAGGTTTGCAACACGCCCATATTGTAATCAAATCGCTGAATTTCATGCTAGACTGTAGCGTAGTAGATCGCGGTGGTTTTGGGAACCGACGACAACTAAAAACCTCAAGAATGAACAGAGGACCCAAGTATGAAAGTCGTTCAAATAAATTGACGAGCACACGATTCCACATGGGCTTTTCTCAAGGACCCAAAGAAAGACGTCTATTCGACTCCAAGTGAACATCTCCAGAATGGATGTAATTTTTACACACTCATAACCAGGAGAGCGGACCGTCGGCCATTACTCTCACACCCCGAGGCGATTTTTTTGTCGGGGGTAGATTGAACGGTCAATCGCCCCCATCGGGGGAGGAACAACGGCGGTTTCGGCCTTGGGGAGAGCGCGTGAGCGTTCGCAACGATAAGAACGTAATGAGCGTTTCTCGGTCGGAGTCGAGGAACCCGCGAAAAAATTAGAGTAAATTAAAAACCGAAGCGAGGGTTGGACTCTTTCAGACTTGAGCCGAGAGGACAGGTCAAATCTACTCCCGCGCCCTCGTGAAAATTAAGCTGGTTTATTTTTCTCCCCGCAACTGAATTAACCGCAACAGCGTTGCCAGATTTCACCCCTCCGGTCCTCGAAAACCCCTCTGACGGCTTCCTCACAACTGCACCTAACACCCTGCGGCCTGATTGTTGAACATAAAGAGGAAATAAAAGTCCGCATTGAGGAGGAAAAGTGCGCAACCACCGGGTCTTCCCGCGGAGAGGCGCCCGACGACCACTTTTGAATTCCTTGAAAATAACTTGGGAAATGGAAACCATATATTTTTTTCGTATTCAGCCGATTTTTCGAGAAAAAGATGTCTGTTTAGTTTTATGGGCACCACATTTCTTTCTCTCCAAAAACAAAACACCTGGGATCTTGATTTTTGAAATTTCAATTTTCCTCTACTTGAGTTAGCAAGACAATCAGAAACATCGTCTCAAGTGGAAGAAAATTGAAATATAACAAGTCAAGATGTTTGGTGTTCTTTGGAGAAAATGGAATTTGTTGTACACTAATAGTGTGGTATGGTCTCCAGGATCTTTCAGCGAAAGATCCTGGAAACCACCACAATAGAGATGCCAAATCCTCAAGTAGTCAGTCATGAACATGTTTTTGCAGAAAAATCGGCTAAATTCGAAAAAAGTATATAGTTTCTATGAACTGTATTATTTTCCACGAGGAATTGAAAAGTGGTCGGTGAGAGCCTGATTGGCTAGAAATCAACCGAGGGAAGATCAAGTGCGGTCACAGCCCTCTGCGGACTCTATTTTGTCTGTGATTTGACACGTAGAAACTTGGCGTTTGAACAGATCCTATTAGTTTTTGCCAATCTATAAGCTAAAAACATCAGAACTCGATTCTTGAGCCAGCGAGATGATGATTGAAATTGATAGACAAAGCTATAGAGAAAGAAGACAAACGGCGTACGGAGGGATCCATTCTATCGGTTGATGCGGGTGGTTGCCATGGACAACATTGGTAGGTAATAGACTAACCAACGGCAACCCACGAGAGACCCGACTGTAGTTAGTCCATAATGGAGATGTTGCATGTGTGAGGAATTTGCGATTTGACCGTTGATTGTTATGTAAAAGTTCGCGAGAAACACGATGGTGCCACTGGTTTTCTCTGAAATCAATTCCCAAGCTCAAAAAAAGCTCTCAAGTCGAGGCCAAAATTGAGGGGATATCTCACGCTATCCTGAGAGTCCACCTCTGCATCAAGACAAACTCTCCATGCAAAGAAAGAAAGCAAATACATTGACAGAGCTACCACTTTATTCGGGGACTCTAAAACTGAAAACACGGTAACCCTGCTATATAATGTATTTGCTCCCTATCTTTGCCTGGAGAGTTTGTCTTGATGTAGAAGTGGACTCTCAGGATAGCGTGATACATTCCCTCCATTTTGGCCTCAACTTGAGAGCTTTTTTTGAGCTCGGGAGTTGATTTCAGAGAAAACCAGTGTGATACCATCGTGTTTTTCGCGAACTTTTACTTAAGAATCAACAGTAAAATCGCAAATTCCTCACACTTGCAACACCTCCATTTTCTCCCTCAGTTTATAGGAACTACCCATTTCAATTAATAGAATCGCTCCATACTCCATTGCATCTTCTTTGTCTAGTGCTTTGTCCATCAATTGGACGTATTTCTACCAAACAGACCTTTGTGAAGGTGAGAAATATGGGGTGTGCTCGTTAGTTCTCTGGCCGTAAGAGTGAATGAGAATAATAAAGCGCCAGTGACGTCAGCGGCAATGCAAAAGCTGGGGAGCCTCGGGGGATCGTCCTCGGGGCGCTTTAACTCATGAGCCCTGTCTACAAGGCTCTCTTGCCATGCCCGCGGCTCATGAGTTCCGCATTCAGTTGGCACAAAGGTCTGTTTGATAGAATGTAAAATCCCGCTTTTCCAATTCTTCAAAAGGAGTCACGCCCACTTTTACATTGATTCTTATGCAGCTTTCTAGAGCACACCCCATATTTCTCACCTCCACATAGGTCTGTTTGGTAGAAATACGTCCAATTAATAATCAGCCCGCAGCGCAACTGACTCGTCCGCACCATGTCTAGTGGTCCAGCCGGCATCCCTGTCGGAAAGCGAGCGCGCGGGAGACTGCCATAGAGTTGGCCTCGCGCCCTTGTTTTGGAATAGCGAGCGTGATGGAGTCCAGCCGGCGGAGCGGGGGCGCTGGGGTTGGGGGCGGGTGTCGCAGTGCGCGAAGGTGGAGATGGAGGCGGCGGCGGAGATGGAGGCGGCGGCGGAGGCACAATTAGCAGCGTCCCGCGATTGTCGTCGACGTCAGCCGGTGGTAAGTGCCCGCGAATAATTGAGTCAAGAAAACTCGACGCGTCGGATTCCGCGCCATCTGCGACAAACCCTCGCACCCAATCGCTCTTGCACCGTTCACAGTCTCCCGCGCTCAGGAAGAACGCCGTATGCGCCTTCAGACGTTGCCAAGTTCCCTCCGATAAAAAACAGAACTTATGGGGAAAATTGTGAATATTATTTTCCAAAATGTTCAGACAATTTTGTACACAATTTAATTTAAAATACCTGAAAATTTCATGGAAAAATATGCATGGATGTTGTTAAAAATACATGTTTTATCGAGGGAAATTTGGCAACTCTCGAATGATTATACGGCGTTCTTCCTTGGCAGGGCAGCAGTTCGGCTGCAACGGCTCAATGCCCCCCCACCCCTCACCCCGTGCGCCGTCAACGCACTTCCGAATAAAATACGTCGGTCCTAGCTCTCTCTTTATTGGCTGTTGACTTGAAGGGATCGATCTGTGCGATCAATTGGACTACTTTTTGCAGTGAGGATTAGGCGCACTATTCGAAGCTCTTAAAACAAAAGAACGAAAGAAGCCTCAAAAGAACGTATGTGACACCGGCAGGGTTGCGGGTTGCCGGCGGTCTTGAAAACCGAAAGTCACTGCAGGGTGTCTACCACCAGTAAAAATCGGAAAAACTGGAAAATATTAGAAAATTCGATGTTATCAGGAAAACGCAGGAAAATTGGTCATGGATCAGAAAATGCCGAGTGCTTCAAGCATTTTTCAAACATTTGATTCAATTCATTGAATTTGTTGATTTTTTAAAGCAAACAAGTGTCAATTTATCCCCGCGAAAAATCAGAAAAATTTCGTCTGAAATATCAGGAAAATCCAACATTAAATGGCAGTAGACATCCTGTTTTCATATGAAAAAAAAGAATGAAAGAAAAGAGGAAAAACTTTACCGATTCCGGAGTTATTAATTCTAGTACTTGTATCCACCGAAGATTTTTCGAGGTCTCATTAATTATTTTTCAGCCCTCCGTGTTCAATGAGTGGTGTTATGAGCTCAATCTGAACTCCGTGCGTCCGGGCGGATGAGGCGCGCTATAATCGAAACATTTCGAAATTCATTAGGTGCAATCACCCAATTAATTTTGATGAACCGCCCTTGATGGGAACGGCCGTCGGGGAAGATTAAGAGAGCCCGCAATGTTCTTCCAATTACTTTTAATCTAACAGTTTCTCCCTCCGCGAGCATCTCGGACGCATGCTTGCTCACTCGTAAGAACTGTCCGTGATTTCAAGTTGGACGGACTTACTTTTTGGGCCTGTATCTTCACAGTCATCGTGGTTCAACAGTGTGACCTCTCCGACTTTCTAGATTTTCTTTTTCACTCGTTCTTTTTTCCTTTACATGTCCATATAGTCTGTTGTGCTAAGGAAAAATGCCGTATGGACCTTCAGATATTGCCATGTTTCAAGAAAATGCGTGTCAAAAATTTAGGGCAATTCAAAATTCCATTGGGCCGATAGGTACTTTAGTGTGTTGAGCCAGAAATAATAGTTCGGAATTGAAAAATGCAGTCCATTATTCCCTAGTGCTTGGGTCATTTTGTTCTTTTTTCAGACTATATTACCAATTTTCCCAACTGGTCAACATACTACTACCGTGCTAAAATTGGTAATATAGTCTGAAAAAAGAACAAAATGACCCAAGCACTAGGGAAAAATGGACTGCATTTTTAAATTCAGAACTATTATTTCTGGCTCAACACACTAAAGTACCTATTTGCCCAGTGGAATTTTGGATAACACTAAATGTTTGACACGCATTTTCTTGAATGAATTTTAATGGGAGCACGTGATTAATTTGAAGTGATGCAATTAATACTCTCAATAACGGTCTACATAATCTTTACGAACAAATATATTATGAGGCGATCATAAATCTATACAATAAACATATTGATTCGCCGATGGACTTAAGTGTTTTATAAAACATTAGATTTTCATTCCGAAACTTTCAATCATAATCTTTAAATCATTATTTCTACAGCCTCACCACCGATGTTCAAACTTTAAACCATTCTAGCAACAGAATTAACACGTGCTGACGTGTGTAACAGCTTCATGAAATTGTTTCGAAGCGGTGAATTACAGCGGTGGCACATGAGCAAAAGTACCCGTGACCCACACCAGAGAAATTCGCAATAATTGCCAGGGTTTTTCTCAGAAACGACGTGCGTTTCCCATCACGTTCACTGGCCACGTGATGGAGACGTCCACTCTTCCTGAATACAGTGAGATCGGGGTAAAATCGTAACATTCGGCCCTGCAAACAATCAAGGAATGCGAATCACAACACACGATTTGGTGACATTATAGCGGATTTATCAACACGAACACAGTTATAAACACACGTCTAATGCAGAATGATAATGCAACATGCATTATGCATGTTTAGAGTGGTTTCATCACTTGCTGTCAATGTAAACTGAATGAATTCCGGAACAAAATAATACACAATACGTGTTCTCTCATTAAAACCTCATAAAGGGCATAGTGGACACATTTAAAATTTCCAAAATTACTCATAGGTGAATAATTAACACTCCTCGCTCTCGTAAATTCAAGCTGTCAAGTGTCTGTTTCGAGTTGAAGTCTGATGAATTGAATCTAGCAATAATATCACCATTATTCTAAGCTCTCTGGCCAAATAAATTTTTAATTTTTGTCACAGTTTGTTCTACAGTTCCAATGGGCCCATTGCCATGATTTTTCCGGCTATCAACAAGTATTTGTCCCCATAAGAGGTTGCTCTTTTTAGGTTCGGGAAATATGAC
Organism: Bemisia tabaci; assembly: GCF_001854935.1. Classification (NCBI taxonomy): domain Eukaryota; kingdom Metazoa; phylum Arthropoda; class Insecta; order Hemiptera; family Aleyrodidae; genus Bemisia; species Bemisia tabaci. The sequence continues at coordinate 5,573,735 of NW_017547161.1, forward strand.
CCAGGTTTTTATTTACATCCCCTGATAAATTTATGAATTCTCCCATTTACATAATGAGAATTTTAATTACTTGTCGCAGTTCGGTCTAAAGATTCACCCGTCCAATTTTTATGATTTTTGTTGTCAAAGACAGTCCCTAAATGAGCTCACTCTATTTCAACTGAGTGGGCCTTCTGGGTTGAGCCGCTTAGCGGCCCAGGGTATACCCTCTAGGAAATAATTCCTCTGTAAGTTGAACATTCTTGAGAGGTTTATGTGCGCTCTCAATTATAGAAGGAATATTCTTCTTTTGAAATTCAACTGTAGTTATATACCAAATGATAAATGTATTCTCAAAGGCCAACCAGGCCAACGTATGTATTTTACTCTTTTTTTCCTCCTTCTTAAGGGATAGAAGGTTATAGGACATTTCGTCCACGATTTTTTGTCCGCGCACCTGTTTTTTCCAGTAGTTCACGTCCACGCATTTTTTCGAAAGAGGAGTTTTGGTCCACTTACCACTTGAGAGCCAAAGTTAATTGGCCCACATGTAAATACAAACGACTATTGCTTACGACGTTTTTGGATGAAAATGTTTAATGTCCTGGAAGAATGAGGGTTTGCTTGTTATCTTTTTGTTTGTTTGCTCCAACGGAGAATAATATATAATTGGGATTTTTGGTAAAATTGAGGGAGCGTCATCTCCATGAGAGAAAATTCACTAAAACTCTCTACACCTCTTTGGTGCAACAGGACTTAATTATCTTTCAAGAAAATCCCATATTTTCATACCTGAACTGGAAAACCTTTTGATTTGCCTCAGCTAAAGGATCTCATATTTTTCCTGTGCTTGATAACTTCGCTTCGGCACTGGTTTGCCGCAGCGCTTCGAGCTATTATTTCGCCACGGAGGTGTTGCACAGTATCATATGAGATCGAAAGCACCCTAACGTATTATGATTGATGGCATCTTTGAAAAGCACGAAGTTCCCTTGAAAATTAAATCGAGTGAGGACAACAAAAAGAGAGCGGTAGTTGAAAAATTTACGGTCCTAGTATCTGTATTTAATAACGTTTAGTATGATTTTTAACTTCATTAGAGGAACAAGTGACCTAATTTAAAGAGAAATATCCTCAAATTTACCGCCGAGAAGATTTCCTTATGAGTTAATAAAGATAATAATGTTTTCTCAAAGAAGGAAAGATGCTTTTATAAAAAAGAAAGTCACTTACATCGAGCAGAAACCCGCATTTGTTCACCTATTTTATTCTTGATTCAAAATAAAATCTTCTTGACGGCATTCTCAAGAATGTTCCTTTATCTCTCTTATCTCGACTTATTTTGCAAGAAAAGTTCCGTACTCTTAAAGGATGCCTGTCATTCTTATTGTTGTTGTTGATATGTTGGAGTGCCTTCAATTTCGTATAATAATGCGCAACACCTCTATTGTGAAATAGTGAAGCGCCCTGGCACGCTGCGGCGCGGCGCGGCCAGCCAGCCAGCCAGCCAGCACGGAACCGCGCATTGGCGCCTACAAACCTAAGGGATACCTCAAGCATTGCGCAATGCGTGAAGTTTCTGCTTAGGTTTGTAGGCGCCAGTGCGCGTTTCGTGCTGGCAGCACGTCGCATCACTCCGCTTTATGCTAGGACCTATTATTTAAACTCGCGGAGTCAGCGTTTTTCAACTCATGATGTTTTTATGTTTGCACACTCTGCATGGATTACTTTAATTTAAATTGATAAGAAAATAGATATATGAAGGGAAAATTTAATGTGTGATCTGTAAATATTAAGGTGTTTCCTTGTCGTATTTAATGATTTTCAAAGCACATTAATCTTTTCTTTTATATTTTGTGCTTTTACTGTGCTGCAGCGTGGTGTGAGCGTAACCAAACGCTCAAAATAGGACGTATTTGACTCTGAAAGATCGATGAACAAATGGGCTAAAACCAAAAATTGCGTGCTTCTCGGTTTTTTCTCTCTTTTATTCATTTGTGCATAGTTTCTTTCGACACAACTACTGCTCATTGACTTTAATATCAATGCCATCGCTTGGAAAAGGTTTTACAAATATTTGCCACGTTTTAAAAATGTAAATATTTTAAATTAAAGTAATATTTTCATTAAAACAAAGAATTTATAAGGTTTTTTTTTTCATCGAAAATTTTAAGGATGGATGGAAATAAAACCAAATATTCACCCATGACAATTTAAAAAGATTGATCAAAAGAAGGAAATAACATTTCATTTAAAAAAAAAGTTACCACAACAACTCTTCCGTCTCTCTCAATTTTCTCATTTCATTATTGTCAATATAATTTTACATACGGACTAAAATGTGACGCTTGGACCAAGTCACTGTTGCTTATTTCACGCATGGACGTAAACTACTGGACAAAACAGGCGTGCGGACAAAAAATTGTTGACGGAATGCCCTGAAACCGGATGGAAACTTTAATTATCGCATATAATTAATTATAATTTTAATACTATCGAGAAGACGCGTATATCTCTCTTAATAGGTGATTTTAAAGCTTAATGTGTTTTAAAAGAGAGTGCAACGAGTGAATTTTTCTTGTAACGCTTCGACTCTTATCCTATCCAATAGAATCAATAGACTGATTCCGTCTAAAAGCAGAATTTGGTCTAGAAGGATTAATGTAAATCCTAAAGCAGTGGAAGTTGCTTGAAAGGCGAAATAACAAGGAGTTATGCAGCAATTCGAGGAATTTTGACCCTACGCAAACAGCTTCTGTTATCAGTTTGGAGCTTCACTCAGCTGAATAAATTATTTTCTGCAAAATCGGATTTGTGTATTATTTATAGTCGCTTCATAAACACAAGGCATGCTGTCAATAGCTCCTAGCGTTGTATGAACAGTTGGGAATTGAACATCTACCGCTACGCGGCTTTAAAACTAACGCCTTGATGCAACTATTCGTCCTCGAGGGACGTCCATGTTGCATATGCGAAATATTGAAGGCGTTTCAGTTTTTCTAGGTCAATCAGCTACTGCACTACACTTAATAACCCAAAGATACTGTTTTACAAGTACTCGTAGTGGACTCTCCAGTTACTTTCAATGTCTTATTGCCATAGGAAACTAACCGCCGTTAATGCTTGATCTTTTCCTGAATATTAATCGCATTGAAAGATTCGTTCCACCAAAATCCAAAATTCCAATCAGAACAAGGTGTAGGAAAGCTATCTTTTTGAGAGGGTATAAGGATGTTATTTTTGTAGGTCAAAAGAATGTTAGGCAGTTGTACATTTTCATCTTGTGTGATACATATTTTTTGCTATTATTTCACACTTAACACAATTTACATAGACACAGCGAATTTCAATGATGATTCTCATTGTTTGAGTAAATTTTTACGTGACTTTAGTGTGAATCTCTGACCGATTTGCTCCCTTCTTTTCAACGTCTTAAAGGCCATATCAACAAACAGACTTTAATTAATTGTATAATTTCATAACTTCTTCAACAATATCGATTTCCATGCTAGTTTGGAAATAAATATGACACGAAATTAGTCTTCCATGACCGGTGGAAAAGTAGAGAATTCAGTGGAGGGGGGGGGGAGAGAGAATTTACCAGTTAGAGTAAAAGATTGAAAAAGATAAAGACCGTAGGGGAAGAAGAGGAATCCAAGGAAGCGTGCAGTGAGCAGAAAGAAATCGACAACAATGAAATCAAATTTGAGGAGGACGTTCGGGGAAGGGCTAGGCGGTTCCATGCAACTCCACTTACGAGTAAGCCGTAAGGATAGACTGATAGTTTCAAGAGGACGAAAATCTCAAATCCAGATAATCCCGATTGGCATACTGCCCTGCTGAGGAAAAACGCCGTATCAGCTCTCAGACGTCGCCAAAACTCATCTGATGAAATACAAATTTCCCAAGAAAGTTTTGGATATTTTTCGCCCATATTTTCAGAGCATTTATTTCGCAATTTAATCTGTAATGTCCGAAAATTTCAATGCAAAATATTCATAACTCTCCTGAAAAATGAATGTCTCGTGGGGGGAAAGTTGGCAACATCCGGTTATTCATACGTTGTTTTTTCCTTCGAACGACAGCAAAGGACTACGAGGCGGAAGTAATCCGGATGGGCAGAAGAGGGTGACCAAATCTTGACGGTCCGAACAAGAGGCTGTTTTTCGATTTGCATCCCTCGAGCCTTATTTGGTCATTACTTTGATTTTCTTGGAAAAAGAAAAAGGGAGCTCCTCGAAATGATGTCACTGCGCGTCTCCCCCTCGAATCAGAGGCAACTTACGATGATGCACGAAGACAGGCGTTATTTTGTGTCCTCACGAGCGGATCGGGAAAGAGTCCTCGGTAACAATACACGCTACGCACTCAATGCTTACATTCCCGATGAGAGCTTGATTTTCTCCAGTGGGTCAAAACTTTGAAAAATACATTTTCTTTTTTTCTCTATTTCTTTATCTCCCTCTCCTCCCCTCCCCTAATTTCTCTCTTGTATAAGAGCTCCATCCGTAAGTCACTGACTCGTTTTATTCCTCTGCCATTACATTTTGCTTTCGAAAAGTTCAAGCAAAGCCTCCAAATAATTTGTGATATTTCAAATAGAGTGTACTAGAAACGCTCCTTGTAGCGCCTCTGAACGAAGACATAAAGCTTCGAAGTTTTATTCCTCCTATGGACAAGGTGTTACGGACTAAGTTCAATGACTATTTTCAAGTTCAAAATATCTTTTCTTGACTTTAATTTTTTTCCAGAAGAAAATTAACGATGGGTAAAATTCAATACTATACAATCTTTTTCCTCCATAATGCGACTCGGTGCGTCTTTATTAGACTCTGTCTAGATTTAGACGGAGGATGATACTGCCGTCTGCCGTGCGAAGGAACAACGCCGTCTGAACATTCGAGAATTGGCTTTCCCGGAATAAAATATGTATTTTTGAAGAAAGTTTTGCGTATTTTTCCTTACAATTTTCCGATATTTTAGATTAAATTTGGAACAAAATTGTCTGAAAAATTAGAAGAATAATATTCAAGATTCTTGCGGTAAATTCACTGGTTATTAAAGGGAATGTAGCAACTCCTGAAGGCTCATACGGCGTTTTTACTCAGCACGGCAGGATAGCCGTTTAGAGGTGTCGTCAGCTAAGTTGACGGTTGTTTACTTTCGGTTTGCAAGCGCCGACGACGAATTTGGACCTCTGAACAAAGCGGCGTTCGCTACTATCCACATTGAAAACATCAGTCTCATGATCGTATCGTAAAAAAACTACTTATCAGTTATGATTTGCGACTTTTTTGCATTTTTTCATGGTTGTAATTTCTATGTGGCTAAAAATTATAGTGTTAAAAGGTTTGAAAGTATTCAAAAACTCATCTAAGCTTGTGTTCTTGCTTCTGAGAGAGCCAGATGTTTTCATGTGGATAGTAGTGACGCAAAAACGCCTGCAAACCGAAAGTAAACAACCGTCAACTTAGCTGACGACACCTCTACCTAAAATTTACTTTTTTAGCGTTAGTGGAGTTTTCTCAAGAATTGATAGTTTTTTTTGGTGAGCGAGTTCTGTAATCGCAACGATGCTCATTCTCTCCGAAGAACTTAAAACCGCGCCCACATAGAAAGCAGCTAGGCGCTTTTCCTATAGCATTCCCGCTTCCCCCCCCCCCCCCCCNNGTATTTTCTAGCCATGCAAAGACTGTTCCCTGCTCACAGTCTTGCAGCGAGGCTATCAATACCTTTCCCGGTTTCACTCGAAACGACGGCCAGAGCGTAATTACAAATAAATCCCTTTTCCTCCATGCAACGACAATAAATACGGGAACGACGCTCATTAATCAAAACAATTATCTCCATTCATCACCACTTCCCGAACCCGGCGAGGGATTTTTCTCGCGGACAAAAAGGCTCCGTTTTCACTTTCCCCGAGTTCGCAAAAACTCGCGGATCCGCGTTTTGGCACTCGGCCGCTTATCGCGCGCCCATCGCCACATTGTTCCCGCCCGATCGTACCCCCCTCCCCCTATCCTCGCCCCCCGGGCTCCGCGGAAATCCGCCCGTCGGATGAAAAATGAACTGCGGGGCTTGCCGACTGTCAGCAGCAAAGATAAGGATCGAGAGGCGAGGGGGTCGCGTTGCGTCAAAATTCGGGTCCGGACGGGTCATGACGTCATGAACCGCCGAGACGCGAGGGAGGGGTGGGCTCATCCTGGCACATTGATTTATCCGCGTTTTGATCTCGCAGGAGGAACTCGCCGATTTCGAGCCGAGTATTGCGCTCCAAGGCTGTATCTTAGGCTGTTTTCGTTTTGAATTTAGTCAAGGAAAAATTGAATTTCCCTCTCGTACAAAAAACCGGAGTCCACTTGAATCAAATGGCATTTTGACGGCGAAACTCCCAAACCACGTATCTCGGTTTGTGATGCTGCAGACTTCCTATCATATTCTATTTTTTACATGATAAACTTCCCACAGCCATTTCTTGAAAATGTTCTTGATTTTTCCTCTTTGTTTGAATAATATTTTTGAAAATTCTACCCAAGGTGATTTGTTTTTAAAAAAATCAAATGGGAGTGGAGATTTTGAAACACCGTAACAGAGATACGTGGTTTTGGAGTTTCACCGTCGATATTACACGGAGAAAAAAACTTCGTGCGTGGGACCCGAAGTTTAGGTCATATGGATCTCTGAAGTGTTCGGATTGAGCATCTGAGCACTTAAGGTCTAGCTGCCGAAGTTCAGGTCAGACATCTGAAACTTCAGTTCTTACATCCGAAGTACTTCGGTTTTCACATCCGAAAAACTTCGGTTCTCACATCTCAAGTACTTCAGATGTAAGAACTGAAGTACCTCAGATGTAAGAACTGAAGTTTCAGATGTCTGACCTGAACTTCGGCAGCTAGACCTCAAGTGTTTAGATGCTCAATCCGAAAACTTCAGAGATCCATATGATCTAAACTTCGGGTCCCACGCACGAAGTTTTTTTCTCCGTGTACAACGGTTTCTGCAGGCGTCGTGATAATAGATCAGTGTTCCTTCTCCTGTATGTGTCGTTCAAAGTGTAAACAACTTGCAACAGCCAGAAAAACTGGAGCGCCTTCAATTTTTTGAGGATGCAATACGGGCATCCATTGAGCACGAATAGTTGCATCAAGGTGTTGATATCAAATCAGATGCAAGCATGGTGAAGCCATGGAGGCATCAAACTAGGGATCTTTTAAGGGAAGATATTTGAGATTTCAAACTTCCATTAAGATCCAATGGCTGACTCAGTTTTTAGTTTTAACATCGATATCTATTTTTTCAAAACTTCTTATGTAGAGAGACTGTTTCTTTTAGTTGAGTCCATTTTACATAGAAACAGTCTAATTCTTTCTAGACCTCGGTCACCGCTCGGTTAACGGACAATATGCTGCCTTTTCTTACTTGCGCTGTATAAATCATTATTATATTTAGTATAACTATGATCGATACTGCAGCTCTGAATTTATTTGGGTTTATTATAAATAATATTTTTGACAGGTTCCTGATAATTTTGATTACAATTTTTGTTTTTTCAAAGATGAATCCTTTCTAAGTTGCCTAATGTTACTGTTAATATATTTCCCATGAACACAAATCCTAGTGATGCATTGAGTGTTTTTATAAATCACAAAATCAAACTATCTGTTTGTATATGTTAATGTGAAGTCAGAGTATTGATTAAAATCATATTAAAACAGTTTTAAATGAGTGGTACACTCTATCAAGTCGATTCTCGCGTCACGACTAACATCATTCGTGCCGGTTTATAATTTTCGCTCTCGATGTGTCGGCGAACATGCGCTCGAGTATTTTTGATTGCTGGCCGTTCAACGGCGGAAAATTAGGGGATATCACGGACAGAAAGAGGGAATGTAGGGTGATGCTGGGAAATTGACACTTTTGCGCTAGAGGGCGTTTCAGGAGAAAGAAGTCCGCGACGCTTTTCGGGAATGAAACCATTAGTTTAAACCGGCGATGAGACCACGGTTGTCATATTGCCCATCGTTTCCTCGCGTTTGTTTTATCGAACAGCGGGGGAATTATCATGAAACTTTGAAATCGAACGGTAAACTCTAATAATACATAAAGACGGTGAAAGACGGCAATCACATAACTCGATTTGCGACGTCGCAGACTTCCTGTCATACTTTATTCTTTAAACGGAAAACTACTCAACGGTAATTCCTTAAAACTGCCGTGATTTTTCTTCTATGTGCGAGGAAAATTCTGCGAAAACTGCAAGGAATCATGTCCGTTTGTTCTCCTTTAAAAAAATAACATAGTTACGGAGGTTTTCAGACACCGCAAACGAGTTATGTGATTGCCGACTTGCACCGTCGATAAGTACCATGGGCTGTTCATAGCTTTCCCCGGAACGCATCCGTAACACAAATCTGTATCGCCCTGGAAAAAAGAACGTAACATTAAATTCAATCCGCCTCAAATTAGCGTTTTGTGATGAATTTCGGATGAAAAATCACCAGCTCATGTTGATTTTGCATCTTAAATTTTCGAATCATGAGCACTACACGCCCAAACTAGCGTCACGTAGCGCAACCCTGAACGACCCTCCTCTCTTTGTAGAGAGCCCGAAACGCAGTGCCTCTACCTTTCTAGTGCATGATGAATTTTATGAACGGTCCCTCATGTATCGCTAAGCAATCAATGGGGCTTTGAAGTGAAATGAATTGTTTTTCTTAGCCAGCGGGCTGATAACTGAAATCGAACGATAAAGCGATAAATTAAGAGAACAAAAGGGAAATTTAGCGATCATATTCGATGAAACGGGTGGTTGTTATAAACTAAAGTATGCTTCCATCGATAGGATCGCTCCATCATCCCTATGTCTTTTTTGTCTATCATCACTTTTTCATTGAAAAATCAGCCTGTTGATCATATAAAATGACCTCAAATCATTAGTGCATTCTCCTTATTATTTCAACGCAGTATGAATCCATAATGTTGTGCTTAAATTAATCTATGTGCACATGTGTGTATTAATCTTGCGTTTGGCTTCCCGATGTTTATTCATCTCTCCTACCTTCATCTGTTGTATATCTTGTTTCTGGTTCTAAAAATTAACCGGTGCTTTTATTTCTTTTGTTTCAGGTAAGATCCTATCTTTGATCTTTTCTCTATCGTACAAATAACAAAGGTCAGCGCTGAGAGTAAGTATAAAACCAAATTCAATACCCAGCCCGCATGCGAGTTTAACGAATATCTTGCAAATTGGACGTATTTCTACCAAACGGAGCTATATGCATTATGACGTGAGCCCTGTTATGCACACATTCTTATGGGTCTCAGGGCTTAAGAAACGATACGAGGGATTCGGATAAAAAACTCATATGGATCTGAGGCGAAAATGATGGACTAATATTATAGGGTCTTTCTTGGGGCCGTTTTGAGTGTATTACTCTCCTCCCTTGTTCATTGCAACTAGGGATTTGTATAAAACATTGCTCTCAAGGATGGAGGCAGTGTCCAATTTCTCTGAGACTTTACGGCACCCATTATGCATTTCGTTGAGGATAAAAGAGCGAAAATTTAACTGACGCAGTTCAAGGTCACTTTTCGTCCATAAAATGATACGTACTTAGGGGTCATCCCTATATCTCGTAACGCTGTATAGGAGAGGGGGAGGGGGGGGGGTTCGAGGAAAGCGTTACGCCAGTTTGTTTTCACGTGGTGTCGGATAAGGATGACGTCACAAAAGCGTTACCCGGGGGAGGGGGGTCAAAAATGCCGAAAAACTGCGTTACGTGATTTAAGGACGACCTCTTATTGCATAACTAGAAAAAAGAAGGCACCCTTTTTCCTCCCCGATTTTCCACCGTTACTAACGGCAACGGTGAGGGAGGCCGATAGCTGCGCGTCTAGTGTCGTCTAGCCGAGCTGGATCGGAGATTAAAAGTCGAAGGCGTGGCGGGAGGGGGGGGGAAGCCCGAAACCGGGAAGCTGCAATTGTTTCGCGCGTATTTCGTTGTTTCCTTGCCCCGAATCTCGCCGACGCACGGTGGACCGAGCCAATAGGGGAAGTCGGACAAAATTTGGAAACTTTAAGCGCTTTATGACTCCGTTTATACAAAACTTTGAGGTTCTAAAAGAGGTTTCATCGGTTTCCTCGTGAAATTTTCTTCTAGGAGCATCCCTCGATGTGTAATATACAACGAAATAAACATCAGAATTTGCGGTTTTAGTCGAAACTCGCATTTCCGACCTCTCTAATTGACTGGATCCACCGTGCGACGGAGGGGAGCGGGGGGAGGGGGGCGCACCCACAACCGCGGAGAAGTCATTTCGGTCGGGACCGACGTCCCGTGACTCCGATGAAATTTCCCGCCGACTCATACACTCCGACTCATCCTCAGTTCGATCATAATTATACGTCCCCCCCCCACCCACTCTCCCCTGGTTCTCGGAGCAGCAGTGGCGTGGCGTGAATTTCGATACATCGATTGTTATGCCATTTAACCCTATGGTAAAGAATCGATTAATAAGGTGTTCGCTGCGATCACCCTGTTTATCGATACTTTTCCATAGGTTTAAATGGCATAACAATCGATACATCGCAGTTTACGCCACGCCACTGCGGAGCAGCCCTTAGCCGCGAGCCCGACCGACAGGCAGGGTCCTTGCCTCATTCGCCCGATCGCTACTCCGTCTGAAATCGCTACCGGCCGAGTTAAAAGCGCTTATTGAAAGTGAAACATCAATAGAACACTGGAAAAAAACATGCACATTGGATCTAGAGTCCATACTCTTGAAAACATTGACAAGAAAAAATACTCTTGATTCAATCGGATATTCGCTTGAATCAAAACAAAATCCGCTTAAATTAAGAGGATTGGTTCTTGATTTAAGCTAGATTCTGATTGAATCAAGAGTACTTTTTCTTGTCGATGTTTTCAAGAGTCTGGACTCTAGATCCGATGTGTTTTTTTCCAGTGAAAACTAATTGTAAGATTTCGATCGCTCGACGTCGAGCTATCGAAATCCTCCTCGCCTATTGGTGTTTCACTCGACTCTCAACAATCGCTTGTGACTCGAAGATGTATCAGGACCTTAAAGGTGATTCGATGGACGCCACATTTTGTGTAAGTACGATATGCCGTATATCGCATTGATTAGTTCAGTGTTTTTAGCTACTTGTGATTTTTATGGAATTTTGAGATCGCACTTCTGTTGTCGCGAGACGAGAGAATTCACTGACGAAATTCGACAAACATAAACGTAATAAAGGCAGGGATTTTCGAGATGAGAAATATCGCATCCGAATGCAGTTTCGATATTAGTGTATGGATTTCGATAATTCTCCTCTAGAAAATCCCTGCCTTTGTCACGTTTTGGTTTTTCGAATTTGGTTAGTGAATTTTTCAGTCTCGTGACAACAGAAATGTGATCTCAAAATCGATAAAAATGACGAGTAGCTGAAAAAATGGAACTAATCGATGCGATATATCGAGTATTGCACTGACAAAAAATAAGGCGCCCATCGAATCACCTCTAAAGTAACACACGACCATCGCAGAATTTCAGTAGCCCGAGCATTAAGTATTGCCAACAGTTTCCATAAAGGTTTTCCGACTAATAAATGTGACACAATACACTTCATGAAATAAAGATTTGAGATTTCCAGTTTTCTGGATTTTAACACACGTTGGCTACATTAGAGTACCTTTATAGACAGAGTATGGCCATTTCTGTTCCGGTTTTTCATTGGTCGCGAACGAATAGGCTGACACGATGCTCTTAGGGCCGTAAATAAACAAAGAAGATGGCTGTTATCAGGAAGCAAGATTGAGGTTATGCACATCTTACATCCTCCTGTGATAAAGGTGAAAGGAGATTTAACAATGTTTTCGTGTTTTTTTCGTGTGTTATTCGTAGATATGCTAGTTTAAACTGTTACTGCCGTATAATTGAAATTTTTGTCAAATTTAGCTTCTTATCGATGTTACGGTGAGTCGCCATCTTGTTTGTTTATTTACGGCCCTAAGAGCATCATGAAGCCTAAAAACTCGTTGACCAATCAAAAAGCGGAACAGTTTTCCTGTAGTAAAAAGATACGAATGGCCATACTCTGTCTATAAAGGTACTTTAGGCTACATCTCCAATTTACTGTCTACTTCATGAATGTTTGGAAAGCGTGGGGTTCTGCACGGCAAGCTATGATACAAATATTTAAACTCTGGTGTGAGCGGTGAGGTATCGCGCAAAATTGAAGGCGTTCTCGACTGGTCACAACGGTTTGACGTAGCTCAACACAATGCATGCCTCGAACATGGAGTTTATACTGATGCCTCCTAAGACGAGTCATCAGGATCCACCGAGGTGCAATACAGTTTGAGACATCGTACATTTGCAATTATGGATGGATTTAAACGTAATCATTACACAAGAACAAGGTTTGAATTATTTTTCAAGGATCCTAAGTGTATTTAGAAAACCATGAATCTACATTGAGGTGTCACAAAATATCCCGTTTTTTCCACTTTAAGCGCTCAGCTGGTAACCCAATTTGGATTCAAATCGCTTATAGAATTTTAAAATAAGGTGTGTCTCCTCATTATAGGTAATAGCACCTCATAGTACCGCATAATACCTCATACCATCCCGTGTTCTCTCAAGAATGATTGAACGCAAATTCCTCCATTTTTTATTCACGTTATTTTCAGGTCAGAATCGATCAAACTCAATACTTGGGAAATATTTTTCGCCCTTACAAGTCCAGCGGTGTTTTCTAGTGCATGAGTGGTGTCTCTTGAAAATATCAAGCAGGTATATCATGCATGTGAACAGTTGAAAACATGTAAAGAGCATTCAAGTGTTTTCCAGAATATGCACGAGCTAAGCCGTTAAGGCCATGCAATATCATTTACGTTAACGATACGCAAACCTTCCCACAGCCCTGATACGCTTGAATATGTTTTTCAATAAACATGTACTACCAAAAATTAAAGTTGAAGTTAGATAATCGTTCATGCAATAATCGTTTAATCGTTTATTGCATTTTGGTTCATCATTTTTGAAATGTTACGGTGTTTAACTTTTCTGTCAGTGAAATTGGAAGGTTTGAATTCACTGTTAAACCAGCAAACAAAATTAAAATAAATCAATAAATGAAAAAATTGATAATTTTCGAAACATTTACACTTATAACCCAATTTTGAATCATCATTGTTGAACTTACTGTTCACAAAAGGTATGAGCAAAGTATATTTAAGGATTCAATCTGTTTCAATGATCAATTGTGAAGTGATAAACTGAATTATGTATTTGCTCATCGATCATGCACACGCTTGTGTCTTTGATCCTCGTACACATTGCTTGGGTCGTTTCCGGCAATTATACTGGTCTCCAACCCCCTCAAAAACACGAATGGGAATTGCTCTCATCACTTGCATTCCACGTAAGTCAAAAGATTGTAAGTATTACTAATGTGAAGTTATTTTACGTGTTGGAAATGAATTCTTATCCACGCTTTACAGATGTCATTCATGCCTTGCATGAGAAATCGATCCAGACCATTTCAATATCTAATCATAGCAAAATTGCCAGCTTAGTGGTTCCTGATCATGGTAAAAATATTATTTTTACCCTAGATGACGTTAGTGAGATATTAGACTTGATTTTCTACACTATTCCACGAGCGGGGCAGTTTAAACAGGAAGATAAATTGATAAAAACCCCTATGAGAAACGGAAAAGAGGATGTACACCAAAAGGAAGTCTTACCGCGTTACTGCATAAAAGTTGATGGAAGGTTTCTCTGGTTGAAAACGGCTGAAAGAAAGAAGTGCAGTAGAAAGATAAGCGTAACATCTCGCGAATTAGAAGACGCCTCGATTCTGAGCGATCAAGTTTTTAATCTAACCCGAGGTTTGTTTTTGAGCAAAATCTGGAATTTCAAAAACTATCTGATCTTTTTGGTGAAAAGTTTTGGCCATATTACCAAAAGAAGTACGCTGAAAGCATCCCGCAATGTAACGCTTATGAAATCTGAGTCGGTGAATGGTGCCCTATTATTCTGTTTCAAATTTTTTTGGCGCTTCTTCAAAGGCCAAAAAGCTGTTATTTGTCATCCAAACGGCTGCGAGAGATACGACCCGTTCACGGAAAATCTCATTTCCTTCCAAGAATGGGAAGAAGCCGACGAGACTTTTTTCGACTTTTCGTGGAGAAACATGCATAAAAAACCCTTAAAAGTAGTCTTCGACATGTCTATAGATAATGGCTTTATGGCTTCTTCCCGCCCTACTTGGTGTGACTGGTACTTATTTCAGACGACTGTTCTTACACACCTCACAAGCTCCGTCAACGGCACCCTTGGGTATTATTCTTTTCCAGATTTTATTCATTTGAACGGTGATGAGGTCCTAAAATACGGCCTCGATATGATTATGTATTCAAGTGGAACAATTGTAGCAGAATCTAAGTATTCCAAACTTGACTTCACGGTCGGTTTTGATACGAGTATTCTGTGCATAGTCGCTCCACATAGCAGCTATATGTCACAAGGGCTCGTCATCTTCAAAAGTTTTTCACCAGTTGTTTGGGGCTTCATTGTCGTCACAATCGTCCTCTTTTGTTGCAACCAATATATTTTCCATCGTTCGCAGCACAGATTATTTCATCGTCTCTACACGAATGCGGAGATCGACTGTTACAGAAACGCATCATCTTTGTTGACGCTCTACGCGTACTTTATTTGCGGAAGTCCGCCATCTTTACACCTCGGCCGTCTATTTTCCGGGAAGATCCTCTTCGTAATCTACAGTTTCTCTGCACTCATTATCTCCACAGTTTTTTTGAGTGGTATGACGACACTGCTTAGTGATAAAGTTAGGTATCCAGAGATTGACTCCTTGAAGAGTTTGGAGGAGTCTGACCTCTTCATCCAAAGCTATGAGTATGGTAAGTCGGAGATCATAAGTCTTTTTAACCAATTGAACCAATCTGAGACAATGAAAGCCAAAATAACGGACAGTTATACTTTATACTTACAAGACATGTTCACTCATGACATAGCCGAGAATAAGAGGATTGTCTCTTCTATTAATAGAACCTCCTTTGATGAAAAAGTGTTTGGATCATTATTGAAACAATTTTTCGGAGTTCGATTCGAAGAGGCGGAGGAGAATGTGCGCACAATGGCGGAGGAAGACGCATTTTTAGTGAGTCTCCCTTACTCAGCTACGCCGGAAGAAAATCTTCGCATAAAGTTTCTATATGAAGAATTTTGGGTGGAGTATCATGTGATCGAGGAGTGTCTTATTACGTACCCGTTGATAGGTGCGAGTCTGAAAAATTCTTTTTACTTTGAGTTATATAACCAGCTGGTCACTCAATACTTCGAGACTGGACATGCTCGAAGAATTTTGTTAGAGAAAAAATACTTTAAGTACATTAAGGGGTCAGAAGCGCCCACGGCTGAGAACAGTGAAGATCCCCGGCCGTTCAATTTAAATGATTTACAATCAGCATTCATTGGTCTTGGTGTTGGCTTGTTCTTAAGCTTTTTGGCTTTCGTTGGAGAAATTGTGATGGATACTTTTCCGCACTCTACCGCTGTAAAATTTCTAATGCGATTAAAAAACTTACTTTCATAAAGCCCAGATGAAAATTCAGAGAGCCCAATAACGAAACAGAAAAAAAATAAAACAAAATGAGAAAACTGATAAGTTAAGAAGATGGACAAATGAAATGAACTTTTTTCATATTCTGGAACTCCGAGCATCAGTTGAATTGTTAAATGTTACTTTTTTCGGAAGTTTGTCTTTTGATTAAATTATAATTCTAAACGATATCTCACCCTAACCGTGAGCGTTTTTCATTATTTTTTTCAAGCATCACAAATTTGAATAAGTCAAATGAATAGTGTCACCGTTCTTATAGTTCTATTTTTTGTGTTCGCACTGATTGTAGCTGTTGTTAAAATGTTAGTCAATACACTGAGCTGTTAATTTTACTGTTTATTTTTGTCTTTTATATGCAATAAACGGAGTTAAGTAAGTAATTATTATTATTGGTTGAAATATTGTCTGATAGGGTGATAAATCTTCCTTAAGTCACCACTTGTATAATATTTTAGAAGATTTTGAAAAGAAGCCATTCAGGACATGCATCTATAATTAGACGAAGAATCAACCTAACTACATTAGGCGTTGTTTAATGTTTTCTGATTATTCGGTTTTTATATTTTCGCGGCTAAAAGTAGCACGAGATAGAACGGATTAAACGAGAATCAGCCTCACTCCAGAAAGATACTTGAAATTGATGGACAAACTAGAGCCACAGATGGAAAAGCGGAAATGGAGCAACTGGTGGAGACGGGGGGTTGGAATAGATAAAATAAGTTAGTGATTGACTGAGAGCAACCCTCGAGTTACGTTTACGTGCCGATGATTGTGGTAAAGAGTGCGCGCTCTCCTCAATTTTTTTTTTAATCAGTCTATTACTTTGATCTCTTCCTCTTCTAAGCCTTTGATCATCAAAAAATTACAATTTTACCATGAAACCCCGGTGATTTTTGACTGCTTCCCTATCAGCTAACACCCACGCATTAGAGCTTTCCGACCAACAATTGAACTTGAACGGATCCATCTTCAATCAACTTAACTGCATAAGGCGTAGCCAAGTATTCGCTCATGTTTTATTTTTTAACTGAAAACTGAGCTACACGGAGACTTGAAATTTTGTGAGTATATTCATCTTGTTCGAGGATAAATTCACAGAAAGTTGAAGGTGCTACAATTGCTACATAATTCAGTTCTGTGTTAAAAATTAAAAATAAAAAAAAGTAATAGAAAAATTGGAAAAAGTAGAAAAATCCAACCAATTGGACTGCATTTTGCAATTACGATAATAAACGATACCAATATGAAACTGTTCTATTATTTTGCAATTAGGAACTACACTGTTCAGAGCTAACGTTAGAAAGAACGTATTTACCAGTAGTTTCCGTATACAGATAAAAGCTTTTACAACTGAGTCAGAAATTGTAGTTCCTAATTGCAAAATGACGTCCAATCAGGCAACGTGAAATGAAGTTGGGCTGATTCCGTTCAAATCTAAACAAGTGAACTATATTCTGCAGATTAGGAACTGCAATTTTTAGCCCATCCCTAAAAACACTCATGGGCATAAGGAAATTAAGTATACATACGACGTTTCTAAACTGAAAATAATTGTTCCAAATTATGCCTCATTCATTTTCTTGTTTTTTGTGTTTTTTTGTTTTTGTGTTTTCTTGTATTGTTTTTTTTCTTATTTTCTGTTTCTAATTGTAGTTCCAAATTTCAAAATGCAGTCCAATCATACTGTGGCGTTTATGTGAAATGAGACAATTTTTGTTTTCAATTTAATCATTGATTGGGCCTTATTTCGCAATCAGGAACTTCCATTCCAGGCTAGTTCAGAAAAGCACACATCCACCTAAGTTATCTGATTACTGAAATGTTGTTTTGAAAATAAGCCAGGAATAGTAGTTGCTTATCGTGAAAATATTGTCCAACCGATAAATCGACTGCGATATTGCAACGCTTCATCGGTCGGTTCGATTCCAAAAAATTTAATATAGTGTCTGAAAACGAGGGAGCTATGTGCATCCCACTCCCCACCCCCTCAATATCCCTTCCTTCTCCTCTTCTTTTCCTCCCCCTTGTTATTCTACGGAAATTCTTACAGCAGATCTATCTAGCCGCATCGCATGATTAAATTAACATCGGAGCGGGAGTTTAACAAGATGAACTTCGCCTTATCGGGATTTGATTAAACTAAATTAGAGTCGTACTTAGAGGTCATGAAGATTTTTTTTTGCTCTTTTTTTAAATTCCAATGTTCGGTAATTTCGTTCCATCAGTTTACCAGTTCAAACTTTTTTTAAAACTAATCACTTCCTCCCACTCCGCCTACGTTCTCAGTTCGTGTTTCGCTTCTTTCATTTCTCAGGTTAGCATTTTCAAACCGTGTCCTCGAAATGTTTGTACAATCGATTAACGCCTTCACTTTTTCGCATATGCAACTTGACTTGCGCTAGAGCTGAAGAATTTCTGTCATTATATGAAAGGAGTCGCTTGTAATAACACGTAGGTTTTAGAGCAGCGCTTAGGAATCGGCGGGGTTTTAAAGTGAAAACTGGTATGGACCACTACCACTAGACGAGGCCGGACTGTCGCGGCAAAGTAACCGCACAATACATTGAATT
Source organism: Bemisia tabaci (assembly GCF_001854935.1). Taxonomy (NCBI): domain Eukaryota; kingdom Metazoa; phylum Arthropoda; class Insecta; order Hemiptera; family Aleyrodidae; genus Bemisia; species Bemisia tabaci. The sequence goes on from NW_017547161.1 coordinate 5,591,939, forward strand.
TTCATGTTTATCAGAGAGTTTGGGGAAAAATAGGACAATTCTCAAGTAAACCATGGTAGGCAATCTAGCGCGTCGTGCTACCGTCATCATCTTGCTGTGGAATTTGACAACCTCAGGGGTGGTTAAAGGAGAAGCAAAAAAAAAAAAAAGAAATTGTTTAAAAAGATCAAATTAAAGCTTCTGTACAACTTAGAAACAGGAGAAAGCACATACATAGTAATAATACATTGAAAGCGAACAACACAGGGGGAAGGTCTTGGTCGACATAGAAATATTTGAGAGTAGATACACTACTTGGATTACATTTTGCACTAAGGAACCACTATTTCTGGCTCATTTTAGAAACAACATATATGCCATTGATTTCCCAATGCAGATATGTGCTTTTATGGAAGAGCCAGAGATAGTGTGTCCTTATTGCAAAATGTAATCCACATAAGAGTTAGGGTAGCTCCAAAACTTCACAACATCATTAAACCCATGAGGTTCGGATAACATGTTCAAGATCATTATATCCTTCATATTAATGGTATATCAACAAAAAAACGTGCCAGAAAAAGCTGACACTATGAATCGTAAAGGATCTTGGTGATATGAGGTAAGTAATGGCCACAACTTCGATACGATCGGGTTTACCAGGCGTGAAACGCACGAAGACACGATGTTATGAAAAGTAATGTGGCAAACTGTTGATACTGTAGAAAACACGAGATAAGGTGAGATGATGATTAAATGTTTAAAGTTAAAGAGATAGTAGAAACAATATATTGGTATTTTTTGATATGGCTATGACTTTGATAACAAACCAACAACAAACCGTGCATACTGTTCAGTGCAAAAACGTCAATTTTCAAAGGTAGCAGCACCATCAACTCAAGGAGCGGGAAAAGAGAATAATCATTTAAATTAAACCGGGAACTTTTAAATCGGCACACCCCAAACATGTTCCCGAAACCTTTGCAGACTTGATACTCAACGCATATTTTCAAAACAGCTTGGAATGATCAGCCGCAGATGAAGTTGTAAACGAGAAGAATCGTGCCGCTCACCAAACCAGTGCCTGACGTCATTTTTTGACTAAACAATGGATCACTAGACTAGGTACGAATTTAAGCATTCAGATACGTGTTTCTGGAATAAAATTCCACGTAAAATATGATTCGCTCAATGCAAATCACTGAGATCATCGCCTATCGAAGATATTCAATGATTAATTCTTGATGCATGCGTAAATTCAAACCTCCCGCTCATGAAAACTCAATGCTCTACGTGATTCACATCGCGCGCTAAACGTTACCTTGACAGTCTCTGTGATATAATAATCTGGCAACCCCAATCTTGACGCTTTGGCTCAGCTATAGCAAATTGTGTATAGTTTGAACAACACAGGGTGGGAAATAAACATCGCTCGATTGAGAAGCTTGCCGAAACCGTTGTAGTGAGCGATTTGACTCGCGTAAAGCTTTGAGTTTCTTGTGAGCGGGCAGTTCAAATTTCCCGTAACCAATGTAAAATAAAAACGTTAATATCTTAGGTAGGAAATAATTTCGGTAATTTTCGATGTAAGAATGTGTTCTACGTGAAATTTTGGTCAAATATCATGTATCAGAATGCTTCAATTCGTGCCTTGCCTAGTGGTCCATTCTCGTGCTCTGCAAGATTTCCTCGTTTTCCGTCTCAAACTCATTTTTCAGTGTAAAACCGCCTACATGAGATCTCTCGCCTGGTGGTCCGTTGACCCTCGACCCGCAGAAATTCAGTATTCAGCGATTCGAAATGCAACCGCTCGCTGGGCCTAAATATAAAACCTCGAAATCATGCGCGATTCCGCCGGCGGATGCCAATTGGACGGCTTCCTGCCGAACGGAACTAAGCGCATTATAACATGAGCCCTGTTGTGCATATATTCTCACGGGTCTCGGAGCTCATTTTTCAATGCACGTAGTTCCGTTGGGCAGAAATACGTCCAATTAGTCAAAGCGCGACAAAAGGGAGATGCCTCTTCGCCTCCCGGTCCCGGTCCAGCGACTAGGATTTCCGCAACTTTTCCTCCTTATCACCGGATCTCCGTCATAATTCGCACACACGCGCCCGTCGACAGCTGGACGGCTCGCGACGGGATAAATCAAATTTGACTAGAACAACTCACAACATATGTAAATATGTTAAATATACACCTATCGTGTAACAGATAAGCGCGAATTAGCGTCGACGTCGGGCATC